>JANHOG010000410.1:0-16945 GCA_027627325.1 Phlebia brevispora
GGAACGGTTAAGGACACGAGTGGGAACGGCTACGATACCGAGCTAGCTCGGTAGCGTTCTTCACACGCCACTAGGCAGCAAAGGCCCCAACTACACACTCCGTATTACCGCGGACCTTGCGCAGGCGGGGCAGGGAACCCTGCTGGCAGGTCCTGACACTACCTTCGACTTGATCGATTTCGACAACCGACGCACGATCGCGTTCACCTCGTCAAACATTACTTGGCCTCTTCTCAATTTTACACTCATGTCCAATGTCTCGCACCCAAGTGAGATTATCCTAGCTGGCACCGAGAACAGTACCAGCGCCTGGGTGGATGGGGAGTTCGCCGGAGATTTCATGATAGGTCTTGATGGCACTCAGACATTTGAGCCCATGGCCTTCGTTGCGCCGGTGCAGACGATAGGCGGGTCTGGGATCAAGATCAAACATTTTACATTGTGGGACGGACTACAAGAAATTTCACACATAACTGAGTACAAGTAGGCAGACATGTATCATATACTTGCTCGATAACCTCAAGCAACGGACACCAGTCGTAGTTGACGACACAGGGAGAGTGTGCAATGAGACATGCAACTTTTCGCAGCTGATTGCGGGCAGAATGCAGAGGGCTCCAGGGTATTCATGTCAGTTATCATGAGTGAATGTGAGCCTTTCCCGCCTTCTGCATATGAAATGACAATCTACAACGAAAGACTCACGTTCACTCACCGTAAGTGACTTGCCTTACCTCACGTTGCACCTCTGTAATCTAGCAGCTGTGGCTGCTTTGCATTGATGTAACATAGTCAGCGTTATGTTGGAGGCCAGCATCTCAGCTTCAAGTGGTCTGCTGAGGTGCGGCCTCCGGACAGGCTAGGTTACAGGGGTACAGTGTGAAATTCCTAGAGTCCACAGTAGTCTGTCAGTGATCAGCCGCCTACAAATCTGTCAGTACGTATGCCACATAGGACAGGGCAGACAACTCACGAGGAGCCCAACCCATTGCGAAGTATGCTTGCTTGGCGGCCTCTTCCTTTGCAAGCTGCTTGCTTGCGCCAGAGCCTATACCTTTCTCCATGCCATTCACTACAGTACTTGATGAGAACGGTATCCACTAGACAACGTAATGATTGCACTTACCGACACACTTGACCGTCCACTTGCCGGCGTGGGGAGGTCCTGAAAATTGAGCTGGGTACTCCACGAACACCCGCCGCTGATTCGCAGTCTGGTTGAACAGTGGCAGAAAGGCTGTGCTCTGCTGCGCGGGCGCCAACGGATTGGGAAGCGGCGGCGGTGGGTTCAAAGGCGGTGGAGGGGGGGGAATTGAAGATGGCTCAGGTGGGGTCACCATCTGGTCCATCTTGAACTTCTTGGGGTTATACAACGGGTCTGTGTCGACATCGATCTCCATGGATCCGTCAAACTCTGGATCCACAAGAGCCCCGATCCAGCTTTGGACGACAGGCATGCCCATCGTGGCGTACACAGCACCCACATAAGAATTGAAAAGCAAATACGTTTCCTGCGTTGCGTGAGCGAAAGAAAAAAAGACGGTAGACGACCTACAGACCTCGGGACTATTGAGTTTATCCACGGAATCAGGGCTGCATCGCAGCTTCTCACGCAGCTTATAACCTACAATCCAGGAGTCTACGGCCTTGGGAGACAGAAATTCTTTGCGCTGATCCTATATGGTAGCAATTCAGGACGAGACTGAGACGGTTTAGAGAATAGGACTCACCTCGATTTCCGTGGCCTTCAGCATAGGTCTCTTCTTGAAGAGGGTATCTGTGACAGCGGTCTCGAGAACTTTCTCTCCCAGAACCGCCAAACGTTCATTATCCCCATAGTCAGAATCTTCGTCTATGAGGGCTCCTGGGAAGCGAAGAGACCTATGCGTGAAGACCGTAAGGATGATATCTCCAGAGAGCTTTGGAATCGGTGGAAGATTGGAGTTCATTGTGGTGGGAGTCTCTCGCTGGCGCTTGAGCCCAGCCTGCGACGGTGCTGGACTATGGGAAGTGGCTTTGGCATTCGACGTCCCAGTAGACGACGAGGACCACGTGCCATCTGAGTATAACAAGGTTAGACTTCAACGTGACGATATCGATAGAATACAATTACCTGTGGAATGTGTAAACCACTGATGCGGGTCCGACTGCATGTTAAGACCGTTCACCTGTGCCTTTACCATCAATTTGAGGGGTTTGGGAGTTGACAGAGAGCGACTGCCAGCTTATAAACCTCTGAGGGACAAAGTGATGGGAAATGGCTACAAGGTCATGGCAGAGTAGAAAATGTCGAATTCACAGCCACTCGCCCAGGTTATTGCCACCGACAGCGTTCGGCTTTCTCCGGCGACTTAGCAAAAGGCGCTCGACTGCTGTCATTGCCAATGGGACACCCTCATCCGGTAACAACGACGGGTTTCTACAGCATGCTACTACATTATCGGTGTCTATATACTACAGCAATATAAATAACGGGGCCATCTCAGCGAATGGATATTTTGGTCATCGGCTTGGTCCTGCAATTGCATTGGTACCGCTCAGCTCCTTCTGCCGCAGCCTGATGAGGAAGTTGTTCAACACATCGAGATAGCCCGGGGACACACTGGCGTCTCTCTTCAGCCTTTCTATCTCTTTCTCGAGTCTGAGGAAACTTCCCAATCAGCCATCACAGCCAAACATCACAAGGTCATGGTCCCGACGAACCTTTGTGAACCCTGTGCCGCCACAGGACATACCTTCAACGAATGGGAAGGTAATTGCCCGCAAAGGAGACAACGTAGGCTGTCAGCAGTAGGCGTCCCCTTGACCTTCTTACTAGACGTGCGACCAGGGAGTGAAGGGGAGGCGGGCCGCTTCGAAGATCCGGTCTGGACGGCAGGACGATCTACCTTCCTTGGGACCGACGATGGACCAGGCGTTGGCCGTGAAACTTGCACGTTGTTGCTGGAACTGGCAGCTTGAGGGTACAGCACCGTTGACACTTGCTGCATGGCTCGTTGTTTGGCTGGAGGATCGACTGGATGGAGCGGTTGGCCGTAAATGAGATGCATTTGCCCTCTCTTGTACAACGTCTCGTCGATAACATCGATCGCAGCTTGCTAGAAGCCAATAAGTCATGTTGTGCGGTCCCGAGAAACTTGACTCACCCTATCCTCGAGGGCTTCATCCCCAGAATGAGTCAACAGCATGTTGCGGTACTGAGCCAAGTTCTCCGAACTCTCGGTCATAAAGCAGGCGGACTCAGGGTGACTCAGTCCACACAAGCCGCAGGCCTCGCCGCCTTGATGCGAGAGACTAGGACGGTTGAGGATCGGGGACAGTGGAGGGTATACGGTTGGCAAAGGACGCGCAATATCATCGACATACAGGGATTTCCTCTTGTGCGCGGGGATTTTGTTTTTCAGATCCGCTAAGTCGGGTACGAGGCCATCAGATGCTGAGCTAGCAGGCCCACTGCTCTCCCCTTCTGAATCATGAGGCGAACCGACATATGCGTCGTCGTCATCGGATATTGTTGCCTTAGACTTCACTTTGCTCTTCTTCTTCGCAGGTTGGTTCTTCTTCGGACTGTCGTCAAACTCTATAGATTGCTACAGCGAGATCAGATACGGCCAGATAGAAACCACAAGGACTACTCACCTGAGGGAATACAGCTGCAGCTTTTCGCCTAACACCACGACCTGTGACTTCCTTTGCGCGTTCCTTCGCTTGTTCTTCTGCGATACGAGCGAGGGTTTGAGCCCATGCATCTTCTTGCGCTTGCGTCTCGCTCTCGTTCACATCCTCAAGGGAATCTTTGTCTGCAGCCCAAATCTTGGCGAAAGAAAATGCAGCAGATTCGCTGGTTTGAGGTTCCTGTTGGTCACCTTCTTTCTCCGTCTTCTCTATCAGATTGTCGATGTCGTGCTCCGAGTCTACAAATACTGACGTCAGCTTGGGTGCTGAGATAGGATATCAAGCACATTCACAGTGGATATCTCTGGCCGAATGATCGTCGCCTTCCTGGAACAAAGCTTGGGCACCGAACATAAGGATCGACTTCATGTCCTCAGCGTCGTCGTCATCATCCATCTTCTGCACAATGAGGTGGTCCAGCACAAGCTTCTTCTTACCAGTTTGGATGATGCGCTCTACCCTTCTGATGAGCCTCGTATGAAGGGACGAAGTGAACAAATGATACCTTCTGCAGAGTCTTTGACCATAAGTTTAAACACAAGACATGTCTTCTTCTGTCCGTAACGATGCGCGCGCGCGATCGCCTGCGGGTAACGTAAGGAAATATCCAACAAAGAATGCATTGGCACCTAATGTACGCACTTGAAGGTCCTGCAATCCCAGTCACCGTCAGTGAAGCCTCAATTTATGCTCCCAAATTCACGAACCTGATGCGGATTAAAGTCTGGATCAAAGATAATTACAGTATCTGCTGTCCACAGATTGATTCCAACTCCACCCGCTCGCGTACTCAGTATATAGATGAAAACATCTGAGTCGGGCCTGTTAAACTCGTCCATGTCGCGCTGACGATCAGCTTGTTTCGTGTTGCCATCCTGAGAGACAGTCAGAATCTGCCATGAGTATATATCGATGTGCCTTACTAGACGCAGAAACTTGATGTTTTCCCCCGTGAGGAAGTCTTCAATGATGTCAAGAGCAATGACGAACTGCACGGGTAGGAGGATTATCAGCTTCAGTACTTGACTGTATCAAACGAGCTTACTTGGCTGAACAGCAACACACGGTGACCGCGAGCTTTCAATTTTGGGAGGAGAGTATGTAAGAACAGCAATTTTGCACTGGCGCCAATGAGTTTCTCATGTGCCTCAGTGGGGGCAAGGCCTGTGGGCTCAATCTCTCTCGATACAAGATATGGATGCTGTAGACACCTGTAGATACATGACGTTAGCCCAAGAGCAACCTCAATGAGTGCAATCGTCTGACTTTCGGAGTTGCATCAACATGTTGTTCATGTTCGACTTCTTGACAGCTGCATTGATCTTCGTTCCTGCTGCAGTTTGTGCCAAACTCTGCAGCAAGTCGAGATTCTGGCCTATGAGGAAGGATACGTAAGTAGAGATCGACTGACACGAATTTGTACAACGTACTAAGAATGGAACGGTATACCTCCTTTTGTAGCGCGCTCATGCTCACTGGCACGATAACTTCATTCTATAGAAATGTAAATACTTGTTTCGCAAAGAGTCTTGACCAGTCCTACCTTCGGGGGAAGCTCCAGCACTTCAGACTTGACACGCCGTAGGAAATAGGGTCGCAGTCTGTTGTGAAGCTCTTTGATACTGTCCTCCGTGAGAACTTCGTATTCCTTCGCGAGGCTCTCCAGGTCCCGCCACTCGCTTGGGTCCAGGAAGTTCATCAGATTGAAGAGTTCTCGGATGTTGTTGTTCAGAGGTGTCTACCAAAGGTTCAGTATACGATGTTCAAGGGTGAAGATGTGCGCATACCCCTGTCAGAATGATACGGTGCACCGTCTTAAGCTCCTTCAGTTTACGAAAAATCAGACTGCTGTCGCTTTTGACTGGTGAAACATATTATGAGCGCATATGTAGAACTTTTCAGAATGTCACTTACGGCGCTGTCCTTCGTCTACAACCAGCACTTCCCAGCGAGGAGTTGACTTGAAAACGGGCGTAAACTCTTTGTTATTGATCACGGTCTCGTAGGTAGTAACGAGGACATGGTATTTAGCTCCGGTTGTATCCTTCGTCGGTGCAGAGTGGAATAACTCGTAGTTCTTGATGACCTCCCGGGACTTGTTGTCGCCATAGAATGGAACAACACGTAAATGTGGCGCCCAGCGCTCGAACTCTCTCACCCAGTTCGTGATGGTCGAATTAGGTACAACTACGAGAGCAGGGAAGCCTTTGAGCTGTTCAAAGCCTTTGAAACCGCCACGAATGACAGTTCCCAGGAACGTCACAATTTGCACCGTTTTGCCCTATTCGATTTATGAGCGTCATCTGAGCCATCTAAAGTAACGACGGACTTACTAGACCCATTTCGTCGGCGAGGATACAGGGCTGACGATTCCACCAGTTATTGCACAACCAATTGACCCCATCAATCTGGAAGGGCATAAGACTGAGCTGCTCACTCTGCCCAAGCTTAGGCTGCAATTCGTTAGTGAAAGCAAATCTTTTCATGAAAATATTCTTCGGAAGATCGTGATCGAACAGTTCAATTTCCTTCTTCGAAAGCACTTTCACCGTGACTTTACGCGATGCAAGGAATCGTTTGAATGCCAACTCGAAGGATTTGTATGCGGGGTCCTCCTTGCGCGGCGGAGAATCCCAGGTAGCTGATGAAGAGGGTTAGCACTCTGGCTGGATAAAGTGCTGGGAATCAACTGTACCGTCATCATATCCTAGCCCATGCCACTTGAAAAAGCCCCAGACAACGAGATCTATATCGCTTTCGCGGAGCCCTCTCCTGTTCCGCTTCTCCCACTCGTCTACTGTCTCCATGAGGTCGACACTTGGCTGTTCTCCGTCGTCGAACGCTGCCTTCCGCTCCCTCTCGATAATCTCTTCCGCGGCCTCAGTGGCGTCATCATCACTCTCATTGACTCTACGCTTTGCCTTTGACTTCCCCTTGGAACGCTTCTTCTTCGTGCGTATGGCATCAAGACGTTTCGTGGGAGCCCAAAGCAAGGCATCCAGAGCACGATCGACAGTCTTCCAGGCCGGGCGGATCCTCTTCTCAGCGTCCGGAATAGGGTCGAGAGACGTAAACGCGGTACTGGAGGCATTATCGTTCTCCTCGCCCATCTCTTCATCGGCAACACCGAATTCCGGGAGAGGTTCGTCGAGTTGCATTGCGTCTGTGGCAGCTTCATGGACGGGTTCAGGCAGCAAGGTAACCCGAGACCCGCCAGAAAGGAAGTTTTTCAGCTTAGTTCCGTGGGCTGCTAGTAACCACATATGCGGTACCCACTGGGTACGTCTGTAACTGCGGTTCTCCCATTTTATTAAGTACTCTCTCGGTAGATGGGACTTGTAGTTCGGAACTTCGCCTGCAGGAAGAGGAGGTTCGATAGCATCGCTGGGGTATGGGCGCCAGGCGATAATGTGCTCCACGCCGTACACCCAGGACTGACAATCAGCACAATTCCACTGGGCATTATGCTGATAGTACCAGGCTCGATCGGCGGCACTGTACTCTTCATGAGGATCCGCGAAGGGAGACAATGGCAGATGAGCATAGTGACAAATGCGCTTGCATAACCTACAGCGAAAGAGCAGCTCCTCGCCGGGTTCATCCGATTCTTGTTCAGCGTCCTTCATCTCGACGTCCCCATCCAACGGCTTGGAGGGGTCCGGATTATCGGCAGTGCTAGTCTGCGCGAGTGCACGGCGGTGGATAGTATCAGGCTTCAAGGCCACCTCCATACAGCCCATGCACACACCGCCTTTCATACACTGGCCGCAAACAAATTCCGTAGTTTGATTAGGCTCAAGGCCTGCGCGTTTTATAGGTTCCTCTTCCTTGGGCTTCGAGGGACCTGACAAAACATCGCCCTCGAGGACTTCTGGCGTAGGATCTGGGTGAGTACGCCGCCATTCAGCCCGGTCCTTTTCATGGGCCGCTCGCAGTATCTCATCTCGCTGGGTTCTAGCGAGGCAAGCCCAATGAGCGGCGACAGGACACTTTAAACTGAGAACCTTGAATTAGTGGTCGCAACTTTTACGGACCAAGTCGGTGACGTACCAGCGAACCCAACCACCTTTGGCAGTTATCTTGTCTTCGTCGCTGCCATCTTCTTCAAATTCGTCCTCGCTCCGCTTACTCTTCCGCCGTTTATTTCCTTTCCTCTTGTGCAGTCTTCGAAGCAATATGTGAGTCGGCGCCTCCCCGCACTTTTCGCAGACGTCTCGGTGCTTGCGAAGAATGGCTACCTCTTCATCCTCATCGAAGACAAGATCGGAGACTGGCCGAATGTGGCCATAGGCAGGTCTCGAAGCTTTGCTACGCTTAGGCTTGATTTTGATGGTGGTACGCTGCTCTGATTCATCGTCCACATAGTCCCCATCATCTTCGTAAGCCTCATCGTCGAGGTTCATTCTGGTGGCCTTCTTAGAACGGGTCGACCTTCGAGGCGGAGTGACCTCAATTACTGAGTTGTCCTCTTCGTCAGTATTGTCGCTTACTACCATGATTTTCCTAGTCCGTGTCTTCTTTGGACTGAATGGCAATGTCATTTGTTTCATCTTGGAACCTTTAGCGGTGGTGGCCCTTGTGGTCCTACGGAGTAAACTCTCGCTTTCGTCAGACTCGCCATATGCGGAGTCGCTGTCGCTGGGTGAACGTTGGTGGTCGTCAATAACTAGCTCGTCTGTGTCGGCGTCGGACGTATGGCCGGATCGCGAGGTGAACATCTCTGGTTTAAGTTTTATCACCATCTTGATGCGCGAAGAAGGATGAACATATGCAGCCGAGGGGTCGAAAGGCGGTAATTCGCCAGTCTCCTTCTTGCGTTCTGCTTCCGGGTAAGTTCCTAGTAAACATTGTATTTCGTAAGCACGCACCATAGTCCTCGACAAGATCAGGATTGTCAACTTTAAACTTATCAGCGGCGAACTGGTTAAGAGTCGTGAGATGGAGTCTGTCGACTTAAGTGAACTTGTTACACACCCGAAACGCAACGTCATCTGAAAGTTTGACGAAGTAGAATAGTTGTGACTGCGTCTGGTACTCCCCGATAATGCACTTCATCTCGCTCCTCGGAAACTGTTCAGCGAAGGTCAGGACGCGTTCTGAAAGGTCTGTCGCGTATTGCTCCTTGACACGAGGTGGAAGAGTGGGTAGTTCAACGAACACGACCGGCTTAGGAGGTTGGGGGCTGCGAGTCAATGTAGTGAGGCTGGTAAGTTCGGGGGAAAGCTCCCTCTGAGGTTCGGGGGATGACTCCCTTTGAGATGGTGATTCTGGCGGTTCAGGTGCTTCAGAGGATATTGGTTCAGCGTTTGGTGATTTCCATGGGCTAAAAAGTCTTTCCACGGAAGATCTGGAACTTGGCATAGAGAAAATACGTGGTAGACGCGTATTTTGCGCGTTGAGGACGCGGTCTAATTTCAAGGGCCAATAAATACTTGACGAACGCGCATCAAAACAGCCTGCCCGCGCTTCCATAAGCCTCGGCAGTCGCCGCACGGCGATCTTTGGTCTCACTAGTACTACGTACAAATTACATGCTCGCTATTCTAGCTATACGATTAGCACGGGTATGCTAGTCTAAAGACAATTATTTAAGTGTTTGGAAGGTTTAATTCCGCAGAAATGCGCCCTCCTGCAGCCATTTGTGGCATTGTTGTGCTAGTACCTCGCCGTGATCTACCATGCGCAGGATATCAGTCGCACTGGAGTCGGCATACAGACATAATCACGTACTGATACAGAACGCGTGTGGTATGTCATCAGGTCCATGAACGATCCTCAGACTGTCTTCGTACGGGTGAAAGACCTCTAGTATTGCTGTTCTGTTTTCGCCCACCCAGGCATCCACCTCGGCGAGGTATAGATGCAGTAGATGCTTATTTCGCTCAAGGAGCCCAGCATCCAGGTCTTTTATGGTTGTCATTTCTCCATGTGCCATGGTCAAACAAGAATAAACTGTGTCTGGGGAGTCCAGCAGGGCGCGCAGAACAACCAACTGAGCGTCCGGCCAGTCAGGAAACAGAAACTTGAGTCCCCATGAAGGAACCAGACGCGTAGCAGCAGAGAGCCATGATATAAGTGAAGGAAATGGTCGTCTAAACAGCCACTGCACCATTCGTTTAATGAGCTACACGCCACATGTTGATGGCATGGTAAAGAATGGTACTTACGGAGAGTTGTCGACCGTTGGGGGTCTTTACAATGTGAGCGATTGTAGGAAAAAGTAAAAAGGCAGAGTCAGTGACGTCTTCACGGGCTTTTAGAGCCTAGAAATAGTACGTTGGTTAACCAGCGCGTTGGGACACGACAACGCCAGACATACCTGCAGAACTAGCCAAGATCCCACACTGTGCCCTATAATTACAATATTCGTATATGACGTTTTCACTGCATCCACTACTTCAACGATGGCCTCCACCTGGGAAGCCAAAGTAATCGCGGTCGGGCTGTCGTAAGTCTTATGGAGGCCTTCGGTGTGTCCGACATGAGCGTGAGCAAGAACGCAAAGCCGTTCATCTGATTTCTCGTGCAGTGCAGTCAAAAATGGAGTGTAAAACTCGACAATTCCAGGATTTCCTATCCACAGTTATTAGCCGATGCATAGCTGAGGCAGGACTGTACTCACCGGGGATGAATATCAAACAAGTGTCACACGAGCCTCTGCTTGCCCACCATAATACATGTGCTTCTGAGGGGATCCGTTTATGCTGAAACACGGCGTTCTGATATGACATCGTCTCCCTGATCGAATATCCCGGCGGCGGTGGCGAAGGATGCAAAAAAGGCGGCAAATTACTACTGGCCTCGCTGACAGTGCTCATCGCAGCTGGAATGAATTCGACCTTTGGAAGATTATTCAGTCGGAATCCTCTTGCCCTTTTGAAAACTTGGGCAGCCTTCAGTGTTTCCTATCAGCTTGAAGGCGGCGCAAGAGAAAGGCGAAGGGTCCTCGCCATGAAAGTCTTCGGCAGAGCGGAGCGCAAAGTCCGGAGACAGCGCTCCCAGGCAGTGCAATATCATGTCAGACGCGTATAGCGCCTTTGGATGTGTAGTTACTGTTAGTACCGCACTGTCTTCTTCCTGATCATCGTCCGCGACGGTGAGCTCGACTGTAAGCCATGTCTCGCGTACCTCCATTCCCTTCCGCGAGGCGAGCACAAACGCCGAGCACTAGCGAGTACGACTACGGCCCGCCTTCTCCCAATACCACGAGGCCGTTACAGATCAATCGACCACCTCGACCGACCACTCCTAGCAGAAGCGCTGCAATGTCCTCTTCACCTAGTGGGCCCGGTCCAGCGCGCCCACCAAGGTCTGGTTTGAGGAGTCGGAAAGTCTCTGAATACACTGGTTCTGACAGGCTGTCTATCGACTCTAATGGTGGCGACTATCGAGACCAGCGTGACAGCATCGATACATCGCGCTCTGATTCCTCTCAACCACCCCCTCGGCCTCCTCGCAGCAATATCTCTGGAACTCCTGCTGCAACCAATGGGCATCTCAAACCGCCGCCTTCCCGCAGCCCAACCTCTCCTGAAGAGCTGTCCCCGTCATCCATGGCCGTACTGGCTATGTTCCAGAGCGTCATGCAGAAGAAAAGGAGAGGCATGACGGATGACGATTACCTTGAAGCAGAGTATGAGAAGGAAAAGGAGAAGGAACTTGCAATACAACAAGTTCGCCAACGGCGGTTGAGAGAACGGATGCCAGGGCGCAAAGCTACAGAGACCAAAGCAGGAGATATCGATGGTACGGCAAAACTTGCCATTAGATAGACTGTATAAACTGACTTAGATCTGGGAAGCTGTCTTGGACGAGATCAAGGATGAATGGGAGATGGTCATAAATCCAGACGTAAGTGACCTCGTTCTTCGAAGTACATTATAGCTGATTTTGATAGTTTAATCCCGTGGATCTCGCCTTACAATTGCTGAGCGATTCCTCACTCGGGAAAGATATGGAATCTTTCAGGCAGACCAAAAATATGCTGTCAAGAGCCCTGAAAGGCTCTGTTGATAGTGAGTGTTGTCCAACCCCTTGAATTTACGGCTTGACGAAGTTCGTGATGGCTCTTGCAGAGAATTACCAGGCCTTTGCCGCCGCGTTGCCCCATCATGCGTCTTTGCTCAACCATCTGGGTGGTATTCAGGGTCAAATAGGTGAAGCGCGAACAGCTTTACAAGAAGCAAAGGAAGCTCTTGGCAGTAAACGTGGTGATTTGGTCCAGCTCTGGTCCAGGAGTCAAACGGTGGAGGACATGTTGCGTATTCTGGACCGAATGTACGTGTTCAGCCCTGTTGATAGTATTCACCAGCTCAATACGGGCTTCAGAGAACATCTGCGCTCTGTACCCGACGCCTTAGAGAGCTTGATCTCGGAAAAACGGCTACTGCAGGCTGCAGTACTACTCGTCAGAAGTATCAAGCTTATAAATAAGCAAGATATGCTTGATATAGGCGCGTTATCAGACTTACGAGGATACCTCAGCAGTCAGGAAACTGTGAGTTTACGCGTTGCTATACCGTCTGAAGCTCTGACGAAAGGTTCCGCAGTCCTTATGCGAGATTCTCATCGATGAGCTACACAGCCACTTATATCTTAGATCGTTCTGGTGCGATTCAAGGTGGGCTGTCTACATTCCAAACCAACAGACATGTATGTAAACTTTCCCCTGTTCTGTGTCTGCCACTGACCTTCCATAGTCCCTGTCGTTGAGTTTGAGAAGGAAACAAACACAGTGGATCCATTGAAAATTGCAATACCCTCTACCCCAATATCACCATCATCGCGATCAACCCGACTAAGTCGATTTTTGGACGATCTTAGCTTACGACCTAATGATTCCCCTTTGGATGTCGACGAACAAAGCTTGGCTGGCGGCGTGACAAATGGAAGCCTGCAAGCCTCAGGGAGCATGCAGCTGGGGTTGCTTACGGCCCCTTCGAGGACGTCTCTGACGGACGCTTCCTCTACCAATGGCACGATTATCTACACTCCCACTCCCAACCCAGTAACCTCAAACCGTAATCCCGAGGCGGACTCGTTTACTTACATCGAGAGTCTTCTCGAGTCCTTAGCTGTGCTCGGCAAGCTGGGCCATGCGCTGGATATTGTCGCTCAGAAGGTACCGCAAGAGATTTTCACACTTGTGGAGACCACCCGGGAGGAAGTTGAAGAGCGTGCTGAGTATGGACGGAGATCTTCTCTCAATGGTTCCATCGGTGCAGCCAAGGGTTTCAGGATTGACAACATATACCTGTCCCTGTCAGGTGGTGCTGGTTCGATGGTTGCTCCTGGCGCTCTTGGAGTGTCTGTTTCTTCCAGCTTAGGTGCTTCTCCTACGAACATATTCGTCTCAGCATCCGCCCTGCGACTAGCAGCATTAGAACTGTCAACGAAACGAGGAGATCAGGAAATCATGAGAGACTTTTTCTGGACTTTGTACTCCAAGCTTGATGCCGTAGCGCAGGGCCTCCGTATCGTCTACGAGGTGTCTAACAGGATAGGTTCGGTACGTATTGAGCTCTCTCCCTTGTAACACAATACTTATTTCACAAGAGGCGAGATTTCAAAGATTCGTCAGGTGCCAAGCCTGGGGCGTTATTCCCATTGGCGGAGATATGGATGCCTATTCAAGCTGAGGTAGGTGAAATCTTCACAAATCGTACTCCTCAGCGTAGGTAACGCTGTCTCGCAAGGTACGAACACTACTCAACGACTACATCACGGACGAGGAGCAAGGCGTCGTCTCGGGGCGGAATCCAATATCCTCCATCAACGAAGTATTGCGGGAGGGCAGATATCTCCGAGATAAATCGAAGGTTCGATGGATCCGCAATTTCTTAACTACTCTAACACTTGTCGTCTCTAGCCCGTGTTCCGCTTTGCCGATACCGATCTTAAATTCGCGGCTAAGATTTTACGGGATCACGAGGACGAGCTCACTCGTGTATTGAAAGCAACGGTGCCAGGTTTGGTGCAAGGATCGGCAGAGAGTGCTGTGCAGGCCACCTTGTCCGCTGTCGGCACCGACGACCGTTTGGGTAGCGGGCAACACCACAGATTACTTGTGCATCCTGATGCTTTCCACGTAACCGTACTTTTCCAGCCGACGCTTACCTTCCTGGATCGCATCGCAGAAGTACTGCCGTTTGGACACGAAGCGGGACGTACATCCAGTGCCGTATTGGATGAGTTTGTGCTGAAAGTCTACCTACCTCAACTGGAAGACAAGGTTTCCGACATGTTCCATCAAGCCGTCACCAGTACGTCGATGCTTTCCTTGTTACCTGCCTGGTTTGTGACGTGCATGTAAGGCCCTGATGCCTTCCAGGCGGATTCAATATCTACAAGACTATCCCCTCAGCCTCTTGTGAAGGTAAAGTCACGTCTGTCGTACGGAAAATGGTGTTTACTGATCGTGCGCAGGCGAGCGTACAACTGATGGCTCTTATAAACTCACTTTGTGCCATGCTACGGACTACACCATTCCACAGAGAAAGCTACGCCCGCTTGATCCTGACTGTCATTGTCCAGTTCTACCAAAGATGTAGTGATAGATTCCAGGACCTCGTTTCGCTCAAGGCCATGCAAGATGAAGACGGTACTTCGCACCTCGCTCTGGCTGCACATTGGGCCCAGAAGTCAGAGTTGATCCCATGCTTGGCTGAACTGTTGGCTGCCGGTCTGGACGACGCGGCGCTTAGCAAGAAGCTTCAACTATGCTCGCAAGAGTCGCATCTAGAGTCGAATCTACTTGGAGAGCGGACGGTGGCGAAGGACGAGTTGATAATGTCAACGAAGAACCTCGCTTCATTATCCAGCTTGTACCACAGCGTTGTACGTATCATGTGTGGCAAGCAAGAGCTGCAGACTTTGACCGCTTTTTACAGACTTGGTTCGCGTCCGAGCTCAACGCGCTCAAGCAAGGATCCGACATCCACCTGTCGCCAACAACGCCTCTCAAACTGGAGCCATTAAGTGCAACTACTCCATTCACGCCGCATATGCCGAGTCCTTTGCAACCTCACGAACAGCTGAAGTTGCCGCTGTCCAATGCCATGGCTATGTAGGTTGATATATCTAGATCCTAGCTGTAGTTCCTGATCCCTTTGGCAGGCGATTCCAAGCGTTACTCAAAACATACGAGCAGTTGTCTGAATCCATATTGTACACCGTTCGTAGCGACATCCGCTGTCGAGTGATGCACCACTTGGACTTGGCTTTGCGACATGTGAGTATCAGACTGTGGATTAGGGGGGAGTGCTCGCTCATGCGCTTCATACAGGGTCACTATAGCATCGATCGCGAGGCGTCTGAACCCGATCCGCATATCGTTGACCTGAACGCGGAGTTGGCGAAATGCGACGATTTTGCGTCGTCGACGCTACCTGAGAAGGAAAGACGGTGAGCACGTCGCTTCTAAGGAGTAGGACGGAAATATTCATCGTTAGCAACAGCTTCGTGTTTGACGGTCTCAGTCACCTGATGGAGAGCTTGCTTATAACAAACGCGAAGTATCTACGAGCAATTAATACACATGGTGTCAAGAAAATGCTGCGGAGCATATTGGCGCTGCAACAGAACATCAGAACTATCGCACAGGAGAGTCGACACGCAGATTTCGAGCGTGCAAAGCGATATTACTCTCTATTCGCCCTATCGCCTCGAGTAAGCTCCTCCTTGCTATGTTCCTATGATATTCGTCGTTACTGACATGCTGTCTCCTAGGATCTACTGGACACCGTTCGTCAGAAGCAGGAATTCAGCTTTGACGAGTATAAGGTGATCCTTGATCTCCAATGCGGTGTAGATCCATCACAGGGCGAGAAAGCGGCAGGACAGGCCTCCGACCGCAACTACAATATGTATCTCATCGAGCTGCATGGTCTTGAGCTCGAGAGATCCACAGAGGATAACGAGTAGGAACCTATATAATCGTATAATATCAGATAGTCTGGACTCTGCTTTGGATAACTTATTATACCTGCACTGTTGTTATCAACACCACATCGAGTAGACTGGTACTTAATCTATCCTCGCTTCGACAATGGCTGGCCGACCCATGCGAGGTATGAGTCGTGCGGTTCGGGAATCCTGGTACCGTAACGGCGAGTAGCATCGCTGAGTGCATTTGGCGCAACGACCACTCCATAGTCGCCACGCTTCCCTTCATGAGTGCTCTTTCCTCTGCGTGTGTAGGTCAACACCGGAGTTCTTGCAAGCAATTGGCGAAAGCGTCTCCTAATAAATCTTGGCAGCAATGGTCTCACATTTGCGTCGTTAGTGTCTGCTCCAGCCTGCGGTGCTCGTTCTCGTCGCGTCCGTGGGCGGAAACTGACCGCTGATCCAGCAGCAGAGATGAGATCTTCCATGGCACCTGTACCCTGCAGACCAAAACCTCGAATTTCTGCATTAGCGAGAGTGTCCTTGTCAGTGCGTAATTCAAGCTCTGCGTCTTTGGGAGTCGAGGCAGTAGCTTCCGTGACTGCGACTTGCAACGGGGGATAGACTTTCCGCCATTCAGACTTGAAGAATCGCCATCGGATGTTCACCTCACGTCGCAAACTTAATGGACCGAGGAGACGTGCTTCCTCAGATTTATGATCAGCACGTTCTGGCAGGAGAGGGGGGTTCTTGAGGGCAGCGGCTGATAGTGGTTTATCGCGAGACAGACCCGAGGTTAGCAACGCGGAGAGCTCGGGTGAATAGACAGGTGGGCGCGATTTCTCCACCGCGGGGATGATTGGGTCGGGGATAGGTGCGGTAGGATCAGAGAGAAGAGGCTGAAGGTGAGCACGTCAGAAGATGCAAAAATACTACAGAAGCAGCACAGTACGCGCCTCCATGATCTCCCATTTTAGCTTTCCCTTCCGTCCGTATGCCACGTCCAGAACGTGCGCATACGCCTGATGGTCGCCTGTGTGAGCAGCCACGAGCTTGCGGTAGTCCTACGCTCCAAAGTGAATTTATTTGGCCTCATGACGACAACAGCGGGGAGTTACCTTCCGAACGCGCTTGAATTTTGTTCGTTGTAGCTCGTCGTCGTGGCTAGAAACAGAAAGGATGCTACGGACATCATCTGCGACTTTTATTCGGAAGAATTGCCTAGGCTAACGTCAAATCCGTCCTGTGCTCACACATCATGGGACACGAACCGAAGATACTCAGAGGGTAGTAGGTTAATTTGCCGTCTGTACGACCTGTAGAGAGAAAATATGGCGGCTTTAGGAATGCTAGACATGGAGGTAGGGGCTAAGAACGGTGGCAGGTC
>JANHOG010000411.1:0-16888 GCA_027627325.1 Phlebia brevispora
AGCCATCCTCCCCCCCTGCACCCCTCAAGACCGCAAGCCTACATCGCAAACGACGGCGGATTTACGTGTCATTGGGCACTATGACAGACGCAAGACAAAGAATTATACTCAAGGTGAACGTCTTCTACCTCACCGTGACTAGACTCTGACCAGGGCGTGCAGGTCTTTCGCCAGCATGGCCATTCCATGGGACCGGAAGCGATCGAATTCATTGAAGATATTTTAGACAAGCATGATATTCCAGACCAAGATATTGAGTACTCGACGGAGTGGATAGCGAAGGAGTATAGTAGACAAGACGGTCAGTCTCGAGCTTTGCAGTTCTTGTCTATTTGCTCAGTTGCAGTATCCTAGATGCGGGAATGAAGGTATCACTGGACATTCTGCGACGAGTATATGATTCTTTCCAAAATGGAGGAGAGACAGGGCAGGGCGACGACGACTTCCTTGATCCCGAGAATCATCTACACTTCATCGACGCCTACGAGATGCCACTCTGGAATTGGTCCACGGAAAAGGGCACATTTGAAAGGCATGTAGATTTCAGTCCTTGAGGATGTCAGTATATCAATATTGAAACTGGTACAGAGCATCAGGACCCTTGACTGCCTCAGGCTCTGCCGATGCACGATTAACGTCCGTCAGGAACAGGTTGTATATACCTAAACAAACTGCTCTACGCAACGAAAACTTTTCGCCATCTACGCTACCTTCACGAGACAAAGAACACCTCATTACTGTGAGTCATGCCATATCCCGCACCTTTAGTGTGCTTACAGTCTCGCGCAGATTCGCTCTACTAAACACCTCCTAGGGCGAGCAGGAGAACGATTTTTGCTATATGGGATGCTCACTCATAATAAGGAAGGGAAACTCTGCTTAGAAGATGACGACGGTATCGTCGAGCTTGACATGTCTGGACTCGTTCGTTCGCATCCCTTCCACATGTTACGCAACTTACAGGTCTTCAGGCAGATCCTTCGGAAGGTCTCTTTACAGAGGGCTGTTTCGCTATGGCGGAAGGTTTTTATACCGAAAATGGGACGTTTCAAGTAGTCGCTCTCGGCCATCCCCCTTGCGAGCAACGTTCAACTGCACGGTCGATATATGGGCATATTGATTTTCTAGGCAAGGGTGCAACTACACTTGCGGAAGATGTGAGTGGTTCGACTGACACATGAAGCCTGCTGCGGCTTACTGCTCGAACAGGACAAGCTGGAAGAACGAATCCGTACCGATCTTCCCGACACGCGCTTCTTCGTTCTCTCAGATGTTTGGCTCGATCACCCTGAGACGATGATGGGCCTCCGCAAGATGCTGGATCACTGTGTAGATAACAGCTTCATACCAAAGGTCATCGTGCTGTGCGGGAATTTCAGCAATAGAGGTATCGCCCAAGGAAACGCCAGAGAAATCCGCAGATATCAGGGTAGGCATGCAATCAGCCTGTTCGAAGCGATCAATCTCACAATTGACCAGAGAACTTTGATGCTCTTGCGGACCTCATTGCCCGATATCCCGTCATCACGCGCACCACACACTTTGTTTTCGTTCCGGGCCCGCTAGATGTCACAGTGAACTCTGTCGCACCTCGAAAACCACTCATGTCATCTTTTACTGCACGCCTCAAAGCTAAGGTACCAAAGGTCCACTTCGCCACAAACCCATGCCGCATCAAGTTCTGCGATCAAGAAATCGTTATTTTCCGGGAGGACTTGATGTCGAGGATGATGCGAAATCTCATTTGCGTCAAAGCAGGAGTGACGAATGACGAATTGAAACTGAACGTACGTGAAGTTCTCTGAATGTTTTGGAGAGAAATGTCTGACGCCCAAGTCTCGTAGCTCGTGCAGACCATAATTGACCAGAGTCATCTCATGCCTCTCCCCAATTCGGTATATCCCGTACTTGCGGAGTTCGACCATGCATTACGATTGTATCCAACACCAACCGCAGTACGTACCTTCTAATGACATACTTACATGGTCAGTGATTACTTTGCCCATAGGTCGTCCTCGCGGACAAATACGAACGATATTCCGCCACCTATGAGAAATGCCACGTATTTAATCCTGGAAGCTTCATCGGTAATTCCTTTGGTTTTTCGGCATATATACCCTCCCAGAAAGAATCGGAAGAATGGTGAGTAGTAAACTGACTGTCACAATATGTCTACTCACGGCTATTCTAAATCATTCGCTCTCCCAGTGTACTCGGAATGGATAACGAGGACTGACGTGCTTGGGGAGATCTGTCTTGCCATAGGATAAGAGTCGTATTTTCAGCTTTTCTGCCCCGCAGTCTGACACATTTCTATACCAATTACTCTTTTTATGCGCTGCTCTGACTCGCGGATTGGCTTCAGTCGTCTGCTCGCTGTGTGCGCAAGCCCTCAAGCCACTACAGTCGATGAGCCGAATATGGCAGTTTGGGATCTTTGACGCCCAAATTTCTCGAGATGGTAATGTTCCCACGCTTTCTCCGTATTGACTTCGTGTTCGGAGTTACGCTTGCTTATTGCTTTGCCAGTATCTCATGACTGACCATTCGGAACAACCTCTGGGCTGCTGTGATTTATTCCAGACGACTTTTGCACTCGTGATGACCCCGGCGTACATGATTGTAGCTTATACCTTGATTTTCCCGACAATCACCATGCAGGAAGCACATTCTCGGACTTCGCCTGGCATCGTTTAACCATCGTTATGCCGAGGCAGCTGTATTAATGAGAGGCTCACATCCAGACTGAAGCATACACTTGCCTTAGGACATTGCAGCATGAAGACTTTATCACTCCTGGCTGTCCTCGGTTCTCTAGCACTTAGTGTTCACGCACAGGCTTCGGAGTGGGGACAGTGCGGTGGTATAGGCTGGTACGGTTGACCTCTCGTGGTCCACTGTTTTTGCGACTAAGGATTATGCAGGACGGGGAGTACCACGTGTGTGGCAGGCAGTGTCTGCACCGAACTGAACGCCTGTGAGTGGTATGCACCATTCTAGAATGGTCGGTATCCTCATCAAACATCGCAGACTACTCTCAATGCATACCTGGGGAAAGTACTTCTGTCGCTCCTCCCGTCACCACTCCACCGCCGACCACAACATCAGCTGCACCGCCTACAAGCTCTGCTCCTTCGTCGACGGTCAGCGGACCTGTTCCAACAGGTTCCCAGATTCGCGCGGTCGATGATCCTGTCTACCATTTCTACCTTCAGGAGAACGGTGTGAAACTTTCCTTGTTCCGTTTATTTTGGCTGACCTCTATTGCTAGACGGCCAAGTGGTTCTCGGTCCGGAGTCGTCTTCCGGCTACTTCACTATCTCCGATACCATAACGTTGAACAATCTGGACGGCTCGCAACTTTACCTCAACGTGAACACTAATGCAACCGCGTCATACAAGCCACTCAGCTTCGATGCTACTGCCGTAACCACCGATTGGGAGCTCGAGGGCGATACGATCATCACAACGAACCCACGAGAGCTGAACTTCCTCGCCTGTACGACAAGCGATCCCAACTTCTATACGGTGTACCTGCAATACGCGAACGACCTGCCTGCAGATACCTCATGCTCGATGCAATCCTTGCATCTGCCTTGCTTGTGTTAGAGGGATAGATCTGGCTCTTTTCGATGTTGGTTCCTGTACTTGAAGACTAGATCTTCAGTGTTTGTAGTAGGTCTAGGGATTTGTTCTTTATATTATGCGCTCATATTTTATGGGATATAGCTCAATATTACTTCCCAAATTCGATCAGCGTACATCTTCAGGTCGGAACTCGTCGTAATCTAGTTGATGCCTGGCGGCTTCATGCTGTTACGGCGTTGGATACACCGTTTACTCAAACGCATGAGCCGTACACCTGACCGAGTGCGCCTCAGGCAACGTGCTCTTGAGTTCTTTTGACCGAGCACTTGCAGATGTCGTAAGGCGCCTTGACGCCATTTCCGTGCTATGCTTACTACAATATACTGCATGGAGCTCCGAGTCGGTCTTCGTGCGAACTAGCCTCGTAATGTGGCGCTTTATAGGTATACGTGGGATTGCAGAAGTATACTTTCCTACCGCATGTTTTGCTCTGTGCACGGCTTGGCAACGTCTGCTCTAATATAAAAGGCTGATGTCGCAGATGCATGACAGCACAACTTTCGTGGCCGTGAATGTGCAATGAGCTACACAATTCGCCCTGCTCCTCAGGCGTCCGGTTCGTCCTTTCCCTGTCATGTTATATTGTATTTTAGACGATTTTTTAGATGCCGAATTGGACAAAGTCACAGACCTCCTGATAGAAGCATTTGGTCGTGGTATGTACACTGCCCGTAGATATCCACTACACTTCCTAAACTTTCCTCAGATTTTATTGCATCACTTGTTGGGGGCAATAAGTCGTTGGCTGAACCCTATGTACGCGCCCAGTTGACGGCAGCTAAGGCGGGAGGAGATCTGCTCTTCGCAGAGCACGAAGAGGCGGGCGTCGTTGGAGTTGCAACACAGTTCGTCACATCATATCGGCATGTAGTGTGAGACAGTGTCGATACTCTCCTACAGCTTCGGGCCTGGTACAGACCTCTTCACAACGTGAGATCGTCTACGTCCATACGTGTTGTCGTACAGCTGATGTTTAGCTGATGTTTTGTTGAAGAGAGGAACAACGAAATGCTGGTTGGAATGAACTGATAAGCCAATTCGAACCAGAACACCGGCAATGGTGGGAAAATGTAAGTGATTCCGCACTGTTTCCGTTTGCATAAAAAATGACGTAGTTTATATAGTACTGGCCAAAGTATGACGGGCTGTGCGAATCGTTTTATGGACCGGGTGTGAAGCTGGGCTCATACCACACTCAATGTCTTGCTGTGGCGCCCAAACACCAGCGGAAGGGTATCGGTGCCTCTTTGATGGCTTGGGCTGCGGATAAGGTAGGTAATTCGCGAGATGAAAACATGAAGGAACTGAGATATCTCAGGCAAAAGCTGCTGGAGTCCCCAGCATCGTGGAGACCTCGGGCGAACCAGACGTATGTCTGAGTTTTTCTTGAAAGAATGGTATCTTCACCTCCGAACTGAGTGCAACACTCTCTGTAGATTACCATATACAAGGCCCTTGGATATAGCATTTCGGGTACTGCAAATATTCCACAAATCACTGGGAAGAATTTCGAGATGGTGTTCATGTCGAAGCATGCAGAAAAACACGAGTCAGCGTGAACCTGTGCATCGCGTAGGGCATAAGCTACATTTGGGAAATTCACGAAACCACATTGTATCATACAGATATGCTACCCTCTGCATGACGTTGATTCTGAATGAATTTTGCCCTTGGCTCTCGCTTGAAGGTCACCACTTGGTAAAAGTGACCTCAGCTCACGCATCCCTCGGTTACTGGCTGCAATGTTTATCGTTTAGCACAATGATGAACTCCGCATTTGAGTTCATTGCCAAGTTAAAGCCAAAGGCAGAGAAGGACTGCATAAACTCCACATAATCCTACGACAATATCCTGAGCCGCACCGATGCAGCCCTTCTGGAATGTCTTTCTATCGGAATTTTTTCGGAGGAATTCACTGCCGGCTCGACCTACTTAGTTATGACTATTATGGCGATGAAGTCCTTCTCGACCTCGCTGCTTCAGTTGATGCAAAAGTCATCCATATTCGAACCAAACAGCACAGATTTCTACGCGGCGCTCCAGGAACCAAGTTGGGGCCGTACTAGACCTCGCGAGCGTCAAAGATGAGTTCCTGCCTTTTCTGGGCACGTCATTCTTGGTGATCTCGTTGCTTCTTGACCTCCATCTTCAAGTCGTACACTCCCCAAGTGCAATAGAGAATATGGAAGAGGATGACTCTCAGGATCGCTTCACAGCTCTCGTTTCGGGGACGGTTGCCGAAAGCATCGGATCCGGGCTCCTCTTGCAGCGACAGAAACATGATGTGCTCTCAGCTAGGCCTACATCTCCGGTGCTGCTCAGGCAAAGTCAGCAAACGCATCTTGCTGCAGAAGATGGGTCGCCTCAGAATGATTCAAACGTGCATCGCCTAGATCCCGTACGCCGCTTCAGGGCAAACCATATGCAACGCACTATGAAGACAAATCCCTCAGCGATAGGCAGCCACATACCAGCTATACAAGCAGACTCGAGACGTGATGATCAGCCTCATATGTGGCAGTATGAGCAGCATATACCCGCTGAAACATCTGCTGGCGCTTCTTCCGGCCCTCACTTTCGGAGTGGAGATCTTGCGCCTTCTGGCATACCCATGATGACTCGTACTTCTGGTCCGAAGCTCGTCTCTCGTGCAGCACTTAAACCGTCCAAGAGTCTGCGTCAACGCTTTGATGCCCCTGCAGATGATGAGTTAGCTTCATCTGGTAAGTCCGCAAAGTGTTGACCACATTCCACATCTCATTTGTTTCAGACCCTGCACCATCCGACGTTTCCAATATCCCTGCATATTCTGCCATAAAGGCGCAAGATGACCACTCTCCCATGTTTACTCGGGGACTCAAGCAGAATTTTCAGGCTCGGGGCCACTCTAGAAGCGCATCCGTCGTAAGCTCTGCCTTTGGTCGTCCAGGAGGGCCAGAGGAAGATATTTCCTCGATTATGATGCGCGGCGCTAGCGACCTTAGGAACGCCAAGTTTGAGATCGAAGAGCAGGTGAATTTTTGTGTCTGATGGGTGCAGCGAACTGGTGCTTACTTCGTGGCAGCGCCGCGAAATTGACTCATTACAGTCGCAATTGGTAGCGCTTAGGAACGAGAAAGAGGAAGTGCTTCAACGTTTAAAATCAGTGAAAGAAACGGCGAAGCGAGGTCTGGAATCGAACTCGCGAAGGTTTGTCAGCGCATATATCCTGCATTCTTATACTCAAAGACTGCCTTACAGCTTAGAAGGGATGAGAACTGCTCTCGATGCTTTGAAGACACAATCTGAAGAATCATTTGCATTCACGCTTCAGGCCAAGGCGTCATTGCCGAGTGTTGATGATCTCAGGATCACCGTGGATGACACGATGAAGAGTTAGCTCTATGTATGCTTTTGCACGTATAATGTCCTGACGTATACTCCTTACAGTTATTGAACCCTTGCTTAACGACGAAGGTCATTTCTACAAAACGGAAGAGACGAGGCAATTGATCAGCGATCTTCAGCTGGAACACAGCAAGTGTATGTGTCACTTCTTGTGAACGGCTACGCTTCCAATATTAGCGTTCTTCACAGCTCAGCAAGTTGTGGACATTCTGCGCGATCGACTTCAATCGGTCGGTGGTGACCTGATCGACGCGAAATCTCGTATTACGGAATTGGAGGGGAGCCAAGCTGCTGATCGTGAAGCACTGCGTTCCTCGAGCGTCAGTTTGTGTAACGCAAGCGAACAGATAGAAAATCTCGCACAAGACCTAAAGAAGCAACAAGGGGAACTGAACGATGCACTTATTGCCGCGGCAGATCTAGAGCTCAAGGTGGTTGCAGCTACAGAGCAGCAAGTCATTCGTCTGGACAACTGCTAAGTATACTGATTCCGAATCGCCGGTCTGTAGAATTTGTGGGTTCAAGGATATTGTCGCTCAGAAGGACGAGGAGCTCCAGATACTCTCCAGGGTGAATGAACAGTACGTTTAGTCAACCAGTTTGCCGTTGACTATTGCCTTACGGACATATTGCAAGGAACGTTGAGCTGAAGAGCAGGGTTGACGCCTGCAATGCACGTATTCAAGCACTGGAAGGTGTCGAGGAGAGGTACGTTTGATTTTCCCACACCAAACGCGACGCTTAACATACTATACAGCTTTTCTTCTTGCACTGCGACCTTGAACGAACGAGCATCCGAAATATCGGCACTTGAGACGTCTATATTATTGAAGGACCAGACGATTTCTGAATACAGAACGAGGCAAGTATCCTGAAGTACCCGATGTGCAAAATGAATAACCAGCATTTTCACTACAGACTTTCCGAGAAGGAGACAGAGCTCAAGAACAGCTATACCGAGATACAAGACGTTAAGCAGGCCGTTGGGGTTATTGAAGCTCGCGAGCAGGCGCTCCTGAACGAACTCGCTCGAGTGAAGACTGAAACAGAAGTGCTACAGAACAAGTTGCGAGAGGTGGAGAAGTTACTGGAAGAAGCCAGAGAAGAGATCGCTATTCGTACCGAGAAGTATGTCATGATCGATGGCTGTGCGTCTGACGTATACCCTTACTTTGGAACTTCAGTCTTCATCAAGCCGACACGAATTACAAGGTTTATCTCCTTTGATATCAGCAGGCGTCGATAACTGATGTTTGTGCGTACAGGTGCTCGAAGAGAGATTCGAAGATCAATCGGTGACTTTGCGCCTCACGAAAGAGGAGCACGGCGATATGCAGGTACTGTAGCCCTTTCATTAATATGTGAACATCTCTGCAGCTGTTACTGCCTCTTCGTTAGGAGCGCCTGATCGAGTCGGAAGCAAAATTTGCTGTAAGTGGTTTAGACCCTTCGGCGTATACGACATATTCAGAAAAAGGTTTCCAGCGGGACCTAGAAGCTGCGACAGGAAAGTTAGAGTGCCAAATTGCGGTGCTGACGGAACAGAAGACGGTGCTGCAAGCCAAAATCAATGACCTCGAGGATGTAGCACGGCAACAAGACCAGGCGATGGCCTCAATGAAGGCGGAGTATGACGCCAGGCTATGTGAACAAGAAGACACACTCCATAGACAGCTAGCAGCGGTGACCGAGCGTGCGAATGACACACAGAAAGCCTTGGAGGAAGTCCGGGCGGTCTTGACTGCTTCCGAAGCGCAACTTTTGTCAAAGAAGGAGGCCATGACCACACTGCAGGAGCAGTTACGAGAAGCGAAATCACCTTCCACTGCGCATCAAGAAGCTGTGGACACGCTAAATGCCCAAATTATGGCGCTCCGCTCGGAGAACGCGAGCCTCACGTCAAGAGCAAGGGACATTGATGAGCGTTACAAGGCGGGAGATCTGGTACTTCTCGGCGTACCTTTGTCAGGTCTGGATGGCTAATTTTCTCTTTTTCTCAGAACGAAGAAGAGAAGACGTTCATCAATACTTTGATATGTACCTCGCAAGCTATACACGAGCAAGCACTTGTGGAGAAGGGTAATGAACTCCGACGCGTTCGTGGTTTAGTCCCTAGTCAGTTTTCGCGCCAGAGGTATAACTTCGCTTTCTAGCGCGACAATACCATCAGGCAGCATGAAGCGAGGATCAAGATGCTGGAGAACACGCTGGCCAAGCATCTGGAAGCGCAGGCTCAAGCTAACGCGGTCTCCGGCACCGAAACTCGTTCGTTGATTGACCCATCTGCTTGGGTACGTTCTTCGGATACTCACAGCTCTCCGCCCAATCTTCCTGAGGAAGACGTGCCGGTAAGTTGTCTGCCCACGAACTTTGTATTTGTGTCCGATCTCGCCGCTTTCATGCACGTAACTGTGCAACCAACCGTATCTACTGATCCCTGTCTTGTTTAGTCCACAAACATCGACAACACCGTATCCGCGAAGCCGACGCCGGCACCTCCACGCGGGCCAGCACGCCCTCCGTTAGCACCCGTCCCCGTGCCGGCCCCTAACATCATGCTCCGCACGCCAGGCCCCGCCCGTCCACTCCGCGCAACCGGTGCAGGCGTGAAAGGCACGCCTCGCCCAGCCCTTCCCAAGAACTCTCCCGTCCCGCTGCAGAAACCCCCGCATGCCCATGCGCACGCCCCGGACAGGTCAAGCCCGCTCGTCCCGCCCAGGACGCCTGCGTCGAAGCGGGAGCGTGGATATGTCGCAGTCTTCGCCCGCGCGGCCGTAGACGAGGAGGTTGGCCCTCAGCTGTTCTAAGAGTGTGAAGAATGCTCGAGCGCGTTTCGTGGACGGTAGTAGAAGGGTACGTGCCTGTGTCTTGGACCCTGCCTGCCTGTATCCAGACTGGGATCAGTCCCATAAATATGTTGACGAAAAGATAAGAGATGGTAGGCGGCAGCACGACAGTGTGGCTCCGTCTTTCCCTCAATATTCTAATAAGAATTAGGCTTAGCTAGAGACGCAACTGAAAGCAAAATTGTGCAGACCCCAGTAGCCTTGTACTCTGTAGTAGGATAGCTTCCACTTTACCCTCTCCAGAACACAGCTGCCGCTCACAAGCAAGCGTAGTTGCTGTGACAATATGTTCCAAGTTAAACGGTGCGGACGTTGACCTGGCGAAGATTTCGGGTCCTTGAAGAAGCATAATGCTCCAGACATGGACAAGCTCGAATAGGTTGTCGTGCATTACTTTCCATTTGGTCGGACGGCTGCGGTCCTGCCTCATGTCGTGGCAATAAGCAGCGATGAATGATTGTGCACTCTTCTGGTCGCTGATCACAGTCGCAAAGGCTCGTCTGCAGAGCTTCATCGACAGGATGCCTGGGTCGATCATGATGTAGGTGATGTCGATGGCTAAGCGGCGACGTTGGTTGTAGGGAGCGAAGCCGTACGTCTCGAGTGCGAACAGAAGCAGTTTGTATCCGGTCGGAAAGCCGTATTCTCTGCCACTGGAATTGCCACCGCATTAACCTCTCAGTTTAGACCTAAAGAGGGCCGAATACTCACAAGTGCTCCTGGTGCAGTTGCACATACAGATAGCCTAGGTCTGTGCCGTACTGGTAGAACATGTCGGCTGAGCTGTCTTTCGCCAAACGTAGAATCGGTGCAATCTCGACCAGAGCGTTCCATAACCGATCCAGTTCGGGCAGAAGATCTGCAATATACGAGCTGAGAGTACCAGCTGGTACTCCAGGGTCCGCAACGCCGTCATAGTATACGTTGCGGAGCAAGCAGACGCAAGCACATGACACTTCGTGTATAACGTCTCTGTAAACTCGCCTCTATCGTGGACAATGGTTGATGTGAGACACAGAAGTAGGAAGGATAGAAGCATGCACTTCACCTGAGGATCTTCATGGACCACCATGTCGTGACGTACCTCTTCCTTCGTACTACCGCAGAACGCATTGTCCACCATAATGTCGACAAACACATGTCCTATCTTTGCGCCGAACAAAGCGACAATAGCCGCATAGTCCTCCCTGCATTCTAGCTCATATATTGCAGCTTCCGTGGCTCGTATCATAATGACTCTGTCCTCAATCGTCTTCGAGGAGAAGTGCATTTCTCTGAGAAGTTCTACGACATCGGAGTATTGCTGTTTCTCCAGCAACTGAGAAACATATTCTGTAATGCGAGGAAAATCCTC
The DNA here is from genome assembly GCA_027627325.1 of Phlebia brevispora. NCBI lineage: Eukaryota > Fungi > Basidiomycota > Agaricomycetes > Polyporales > Meruliaceae > Phlebicolorata > Phlebicolorata brevispora. Next base: position 11,236 of record JANHOG010000411.1, read on the forward strand.
CTCGGATAAGGGAGGAAGACTGCGTGGATCTTCCGCCTTCCAATTGAGCGAAAGCCGGGTGAACATTGGACCCAGGCTGGGAAGAAATTCAACGAGACGTTCAGCTCCTCCTCATGTACTCACAAATTCATGATTTACAAGTATATACGACAGCTATAGCAGCAAAGGTAGTGGATAGTCTTCTGTACAAAGGAGGTCGAAAGCAAGGTCGTTGACCGTTGCTTTATACATTGCGAGTGCCTGTCGGTTTACGCGTGCCACAGGTGCTGTTTACGCGTGTTGCGCGAATCAGGAATGAGTCTGAGCGCTAGACTAGAATGCCACATTGCACAGTGGCGTATCGAAGTTATGTCTAAAAAGAGGCCAAGCAAAGTATTTTGTGTTCTGTAGAATTCGCCAGGACACAGTGACATGTGTAAGTAAGATGACTCTGAAAATGTACACAAGAAGGGGAAGTATGATACTGTTTCGGTATTTGTGTTCGGAAACTTGGCAAAGTCACAAGGCTCGACTTTCGAACAAGTGTCACTGGATCCTATACAGCTCAGAAGCACTTGGCATAACCTATTGGCCCCGCCCAGAAGACCTTGAGAATGATGGCTCGAAGGTGAGTATGCAATCTCATCAAAACATACGCGGAAGTACAAACGGTGAGGCACCGGCTAGTCGTCCGACTCGGCCCATTCGCGACACTGTTCTCTATGCCCAAATAATCGCCAGTGACTGGATCGAGAATGGTCAATCAACTGGAAGTCGCTGAGGCGCGGTATTTGTAACTCACTATTCCTGGCATGTCTTGCTGCAATACAGCGCGCGCCAGCAGCCCTTACACACACGTAATTTGTGAGTCGGCTTCACAGCCGTGCATGGGCAGGTGAAGAGACTGCACCGGCCCGGCCGCCAGCCTTTCCTCTCAGTAGTAGGTGCGTCAATAAGCCTGTGTCCCCAAGCCATGAATGCAGCCCATGTTTTGGTTTTTGGCGCGTTGGGTACAGCCTCGAGATCTTGCGCAGCCTTCTTCCAGTTACAACGGCAAACGTAGGTGAGGCGTCGTATGTCCTCCTGTGCTTTCCGTGGCAGCGTGGACATGTCACAGCTGTGGTGGGCTGTGCCGTAGAGCATCATGCTATCCATGAGCTCCTCTGATGATGTGCAACATGCTCAATCGGATTACATATAGAACAGCCGAAAGCCTCGTACCTGCCTCTTTGGTCCAGCCCATGCGTGTCCAATACGTGAGCGTTGGAAAGCAAAGGATAAGATACAGATACACGGTTTGGGGCGACAGGACGATATTGGAGTCTCCCGGTTGGCTCTGTCTCAATAACCTAGGATTTGAGAGTCAGTCAGAAGTAAGGAGTTATAGACACATAACGGTACAAACTTTAAAATCCTCATGCATACCTGTAAAACAGTGTCCATATGGGCTCCTCCGGCACATCGTTGCCGGTGACAGGCAGCTACGGTGAGCGAGACGATGCGTTCCAAGTTCTGTGGCATGGCGGCTAGTTTGATCAAAAGTTCAGGGCCGTGACACAGCATGTCCGCCCAGACTTGAACAAGCTCGACTAGATTGTCATTGATCAGCCTCATTTCCTCTGGGAGACGTCGGTTAATCTTCAAGCTCAAGTCACAGCAATAAGCGTTGATGAAAAGTTGCGCAGTATTTCCATCCTTTATTACGCTCGCGAGAGCTTCTCTACGGAGCTCTGTGGGTAGGATGTTGGGATCCATCATCATGTGGGCGACATGGAATGCTCCGCGGCGTATCGAATGGATCCAGGTAAATGCGTACGCATCAATGGCGAAGAGAAGGAGTGTGTACGCGTTAGGATAACCACATTCTTTGCCACTAAAACGAATGCTAATCAAGGCCCATAATATCAAATGGAAAGTGTTCAGATACTCACAAATACCTCTTATGAAGATATATGTACACGAGTCCTAGATCTGCGACGTACTGATAGTATATATCGGCTGGGCCTGCCTGGGTTGCCGAACGTAAAGTGGGAGTGAGTTTCCAGAGAGCGTTCCACATGGGGGCGAATTTGGGTAAGATTTCTCCTACGTATGACCGAAGGGTATCAGCCGATACTCCTGGGTCGATGCTACGATCGATATCGTATACGATTCGAAGCATGCAGAATGAAAAACGGAACAAGCTGACTAAAATTTCTTTGTATAATCGCCTCTAGACTTGCTGTCAGTCACAATGTGATCACAATCATTGTGACATAAACCGTACCTGGGGGTCTTCATGGACCGTAATATCCTGGAGAGTCTCCTCTTTTGTGAAACCAAAGAAGGTTCCGTCCATAACAATCTCAACCAAGGTGTGTCCGATCTTTGCGCCAAACAAAGCAATCATGTCTGTATAGTTATCGTCATCCAACGAAGATCTCAGACCCTGCATTAGTACGATCTTGTCCTGGACTGTCGGCGGGGAGAAGTGCATCTCTCTGAGAAGTCCGACAACACTTGAAAACTGCCCGTTCTCCAGCAAGCTCGATATATATGTTCTGATACGAGGGCTGTCTTCTTCGGAGAGAGCGGGAAAGCCGTCTGGGTCTTTCGTCTCGAGCGCAAGCTCGATAAACATCGGCCTCAAGCTGACAAGAAGATTCAACGATAATGGTGCTCCGCATTACCGTAGATACTCACTAATCCATGATATTCTTGGAGAAGATCCTGCTATAGCTACGAGACTAATATACCCGACGATGAAAATCGACGAAACGATCGATGTGAAGGGCGAAAGTCGTGGTCAGCTCAGAACCAGTTCGAACTTCAACTCGTCGGCCTCCGCTCTTTGTCTCGCTCTTTGCGCGTGGCGTGATAAGCGCTTTGATCGGCGCTAGAACCTCATTGCCTTGCGCGTCGAGGTCGCGCCGCCTGCGGTCAGGCTCTCCTCTTGCCACCACCATGAGGGTCTTCAGTCTCTTGCCGCTGCTCTCTATACCACTGACGTGGTCGTTGCCTGCAAGCGAATTTCAGACCGTTCTCAATGAGCTCGGTGATCTGGATCTAGAGCTCCTCAGTGACTTCAACGCAGAAGTCCAGCACGCGGTCGAAGTCGCGACAGAGCGGCTGGACCACTATAGCAGTGCACTGCGCAAGACTCTGCAGACAGTCGAGACGTCGTCATCTCATGGAAAGGACTTTATAACGCAGGATGGCCTCGTATGTGAGTGACTTCGGCTGGTCATCGGTCGTGCAATGGGCTAAGACTGTGCTAGACGAGTTGGTGACGTCCCCGTCATTTGCGGACTATCAACTTCGTGTGACGGACCCTGAGCTATGCGACACCACTGTAAAGCAGCATTCCGGATACCTGGATATATCTGACGGCAAACATCTGTTCTTCTGGTTCGTCTTCCTGCCAGATTTCTATACAGTCAGCACTGACGCCACATCAGGTTCTTTGAGTCCAGACGCGCACCTCAGAAAGCTCCGCTGACTCTATGGCTGAATGGAGGTCCGGGGTGCAGCTCTATGACGGGATTGTTGTTTGAGCTCGGTCCTTGCCGAGTAACCGAGGAAGGGAAGAACACCACCTTCAACAAGTTGAGCTGGAACTCGTACTCCAACATTATCTTCCTCGACCAGCCCGTCAATGTTGGTTATTCGTATTCCGACGACGGTTCCACAGTCAACACGAGCCCCGTTGCTGCGGAAGATGTCTACGCTTTCATTGAACTCTTCCTCAAGCGCTACCCTGAGTATAGCAACGCGCCCTTCCACATTGCGGCCGAGAGCTACGGCGGTACCTATGCGCCCAACATCGCGTCTGTTATTCACAACAAGAACAAAGGACTCGCTCTCAGACCGGTTCCCGACGTCACGAAGATCAACTTGGCCTCAGTGATTCTTGCAAATGGCATCACTGAGCCGTACACTCAGATGGGCTCTGTGCCTGACTTCGCGTGCGATGGACCGTACGCTGTGTACGACGACCCGGAAGGTCCTCAGTGCACCGCCCTTAGGAGCAAGGTCCCGACGTGCCAACGCTTGATTCAGTCATGCTACAACTTCAACTCGCGCTTCACGTGCGTACCTGCTGGCGCGTACTGCTACAGTCAGCTCTATGGGCCACTTCAGCGTATGTATTCCATGCAGATAGACGCCGTGAGAAGCTAATTAGCGTCGCAGAGCTCGGTCTGAATTTGTACGATGTGCGGAAGAAGTGGTCAGTATAGTCGAGGTATTCCTCTCGAAATGTTCATTCTCACGGGTTTATGTTCAGCGATCGCTCTAAAGACGGGGACTTGTGCTACAAACAGATGACCTGGATCGACACGTGGATGAACACGCCGTCGGTGAAGAGAGCTCTTGGTGTCAACGCGCAGCTGGAGTTCCAGTCGTGCAATATGGACGTCAACCAGGCATTCTTTGGACAAGGCGATGGCATGCATAACACCGCCGCTCTCCTCCCCGATCTCATCAATGACGATATCAAACTCCTCGTGTACGCCGGTAATGCGGATATGATGTGTAACTTCATTGTAAGTGTCCCAAATGCCACTAACCTACTTCACATTTGGGGTGCTCGGCCTCTCTTGTTTTTGGACGGCTGATTGATAATGGGATTCTGATGGCCGGTTCATTACGCGCAGGGTAACGAAGCGTGGGTGGAAAAGCTCGAACACAAGTTCCACGACGACTTCGTGAAGAGCAAGTCCCTGCCGTGGCAGACGCTTGGTTCAGGTAGAATTGCGGGCGAAGTGCGAAGCGCGGGTGGTGACGGCTTCACTGCTGGAAACGTTACCTTTGTCCAGGTATACGAAGCCGGGTATGTGACTCTGACTTTGCTATCTATTTAGTTCATGCGAGTCCTGACTCGGTTTTTCAGGCACATGGTACCATTTGACCAACCGGAGGCTGCTTTGGTGCGTCCTATCGCCGTGTTAACTTCAAACTGGCGCTAACGCCGGGCTTCACTTTGCGCAGGACTTGTTCACGCGCTGGATTACAGATGTTCCTCTTTCTCTCAACCTCACGAAGTTCCAGGAGGAAATACCGTTCGGCGGTTGGGCCTAAGCCGATCAGAGATACCAGTTGGAAGGTCTTTGCTTTCTACCATGCATGTAATTTAATCCATTTTGTGTATACCTGTTCAAATAGATATCCGTCGCTACGTCATTTGTAGGCTAGCAAACATTGAGTGTGTTGGTGTGTCTTTCTCGTGCGATGTATCTCTCTACATGATGAATTTTCGTATGATAAAGCTTACAAAGTTATGTTGGTTACTTGTACAAAGCATTGACTCGTGGCAATTGGGCGTTATTTAGCCTCTTTAGTGGTGGCGCCAGCGAGCCACCACAGGTAGACTACCAATCTTCATGACGAATCTATCCTCCAGCTCGCGGTCCCACTCCATAGGGTCATATCCTTCGGGGAAGCGCAGTTCGAGCTTCTGCATAAAGTGCGTAACGACCATCCGCATCTCCGAGAGCGCGAGGTTCTTGCCGACACAATTCGCAGGGCCGAACGAGAAGGGGATGAACGCGTTCGGGTTGTGCACGAACGCCTCGCCTGCGGGCGCCTTCTCGAGGCCCTCCGCGATGAGCCAGCGCTCGGGCCAGTACGTGTCGGCGTGCGTGAAGTTGCGCGAGTCGCGGTGGAGCGACCAGAAGTGCACGCGCGCCATGTTGCC
>JANHOG010000412.1:0-16843 GCA_027627325.1 Phlebia brevispora
TCCGCTCCCAGCTGAACTGCCGCAACAGCCGTTCCCACCTGCAGGACAAGCTGTGCAAGGAGAAGAGTGTGACGCAACAGATTTGCTTATTGCGGTACAAAACGCCTTCCCAAAAGCATCGTCTGCGCAAGCCGGGCAGTTCTGAGGATCACCAGTACACGAGGAAGGTTCATCGGAGAGTGGAAAGACTGGGAATATCGATGCCGCATTCGTTGCATTTCGGCGTCGGATGGGAACTGGAGGTTGATACGCAGGCAGATTATCCAAAATGGACGACTGCTGCGTGACTGGCGAAAGTTGAGCTGTGTCAAGCTGCAGCATCGACGTCTGAAAGTCGACGTTCTCAGCCTTCAAGGACTGATCCATTGCTGCACTGACTTTTTCCCCGATCTGCTGAATTGCCAATTCTCGGCAGACACACGGAGTCGTTTCGTTGCAAAAACCGCAATCGAACGTATCGAGGGAGCCGCCTGGCTCAAAGACATTGGTCTTGCTTGTGGAAATGAAGTCGAAGATGTTGTTGAATGAGTTCCCCTGAGCCAAGACAGGTGCGTCACGAGGAGACGGTAATGACGGGACGGGAGAGAAGCTAGTATGAGCAGAAGAATCGGGAGAAGAGGCAATAGAGGACGGTGAGGATGAGTAAGGTGTTGGCGCAGCCATATGTTGTGTGTGGATGTTGAGGGTGCTGTCCTGAGTTTTCGCCCGCTTCCGGACAGGTACGTCGGTGCCACGAGAGTCATCACGCCAACGCTTTCGCGAGAGTTCACGAAGTGCATCACGTTCCTGCTCAACACTCGCAAGCTTCTCCTTCAGGACGCCGTTTTCTTGGCGCAGCTTCTCGTTCTCCTCTTTCAAGCGCTTCGCGATGTTTTGGAGTGCAACATTTCGCTCAATCTCGCCTTGTTCATATTGCTGAACGCGAGCTTGAAGCTCTGCGAGCTGCGACTGCTTGCGCTCACGGAACGCACGCTGCGCAGCCCTACGATATGCAAAATCAGCAAGGAATTGACAAAAGACAAGAATGGACATACCTATTCTGCACGCGGCGGCCCTTCGCATCGACCTGCGTAGTCAGGAGCCAATCAGGAGTGAACGGATAATGTGACTAGGGGGGGACAAACCTCGGAATTTTCGGATGATAAAGACGGAGGATCCTTCTTAGGCTTCCTGCCTGGCTTCGGCTTAGCGGGTATGACCCACTCCTTGGAGGCTAAAGGGGAATCAGAGTGAGTACTATCGAAAGCGCAGACTCCACAGCGATGGAACGTACGGGTCGCCCATAACGTCGCGGAAGACGACACGGAGGGCTGTGTCGCTACACTCATGGCGTATGCAGACGTGTAGAGTGGCCCCGGAGGACGCAAGGAGGGAGAGCTGGAGGTGAAGAGGACGGGAGGAAGGAGGAGGCTTTAAAGGAGATGCGAGTGAGTGCGGGGGGATTAACTGATAAGATATCGCCTTGATCTGTCTTTTATCTGGCCCGGTGCTTGCCGGTCCTCCCATTGGCGCCCGTCATTTCTCACACGACTGATCGTTTTCTTCTCATCAGTCCGAACTTGAGAAAACATTCGCCCGACACAAGAATCATTGGATGGCAACGCTCTTCGCCATGTTCTTGTCTCAATTTAATTTGTCCAATACCTATAATTTGGTGTACGCTGGCACTGCGTCAAATCCTAGACTTTGGCGCTCTCCGTTGCACGTATTCATAAACCTTTCACGAGATGCCAGCTCCCGCAACGGGTACGTTTCTCTGCTCCACATGCTGAATATACCAGAGACATGCTCCATCAGGATGTAAGTCACGACGGCACTGCCGACGCGGCGAACTGACATCCATAAACGAATTCATTATCTTCACCCGCCCGCCAGGACGACTGGAATCTTAGCTGTCCATCATAGTTCGTCAATAATTCGGAATTCCCTTGTAGCTGGTCATGACCGTGCTAGAAAGGCAAGTTGCATCTTAAACCTGCGTAACCTGACTCGTGAGCTGTTTTCAGCCTACTAGCACGAAAAGATCCTATTGCAACGTCTTCCATCCAGGTTTCCGTGTTATGCACGTACGCGCAGCATGCAACTGAAGGTCGCTGCTTCTGGGGTGAGACTGAAGACAACTATCATCATGATATGGCCCATGTGTATACTCTGCTAGATCAGAGAACATTTGGAATTGCACCGTCTGTCCTTCATACATCAGGTACGTGAATAAAGATGTGCTTATGAATGCGCCACACTAGAACATGCCGTCTGCAGCAGTGCGTTCTATCTAGGCTCCACTTTATGGAATTATTTATGGAATTGGAAGCCTCGTCTACTCAGAACCACAGCAGGCGGTTGACCGATGTCGATGCGACTCCGCTCTATCACCATGTCAAGGTCATCTGCTTGGAGACCGCGAGGCTGTAGCATCTGCAGTCTGCATGTCTGCAGGGTGCTTGTAAGAGGTATGTGTGAGTTGCAAAAAGTACTTGATATCGTCTCCGACCCAACATCATGAGTCATGTGCGCAGGTACGACCAAACCCGAGGCTTTCCCTTCGAACTGAGGTCATAAGTCCGTCTTGACACTAGCATGACAGCCGGCCGCTAATGTACTAGAGCTCCTTCACAGTATGTTCCCAAGACTCAAGAGAAGACAAGACTGGTGGCAACAGTACTCGGGGCCAGCACCATCGACATCTGAAGTGTATAGTAATTACCGTGCTCGGCGATAGACTGAATGCTGTGCAGGTCATGCTCGCGGTGGACAGAGCCGAAGGAAGACACCTAGGGTGTCCAAAGCGTTCCCAACGAAGCCTGAAGATAGGCAGCTTTGTGTCGGCTCTTTTGTTGGTTTTGACCAGCAGCGCAGACTACAAACGTCCTCAGACCTCAGCTTTCGGATGCAGAGTGTCCAATCGATTAATTAGTCGATGCCGACGACTTTCTTCCGTACCAGACTATAAGCGATGTACATACACATTTTCTCACTGCGAGACATATATCTGCATGAGGCGAGGGATACAGCTTGAGTAGAATGTAAAGATATGATAAACATTATTGACTGAGTCATGCCTAGCTTGCAAGTCCGAAATACGTACGACTACTCGCTGAATCGAAGACGTCTTCGCTATGTCCTTTGGGGGTCGTTGCCCACTTCTATTGCCTTGTAGAGCTGCGATATCAAGACTTCGGCCTATGTAACAGCGCTTGAAGCAGTAGTGCCAGTGTGGCCTTGTAGGTTTTATTGATCCTTGGGGAGACTGGGGCTTGGGCAAATACACTGAGAAGTAAACGGACACCAGGCGTACCGCGATCCGGCAGGAAAATACCGCGGTACCTCTGTGGATCCAGCCAACCGACACGTCGACAGGCGTGATAGACATCGGGCCTCGGTACTTGACAGCATTGCGCGCCAGGGACAAACTTGGCGTCAATGGTCACCTTAAACTGTCTAGGCTATACAGTAGCATGACTGTACGTTGGATTGTGAGAGGCGAACTTCTCTTCGTCGACTTGAACATCGACTACTTGCACTGAATTAATAAAGCTTCAAGCTTCAAGCCTCTGCAAACGACCACCTCACCCTATTTGACTAACCAAATCATCGTCTCCAGAACCCGCTTCTTAGTGAGTATCATGTTTACCCGATGTCTGCTGGAAGTCGAAGGCGCCGTGCACCTAGGTCGACTGTCGACGGAAGGCGACCTGAAACTCCGTAATGGGGTACTTTTCTACAAATTGCGATTATCGGGTTCCTATAATTATTGGACCTCGCATTAATGCACGTTCTTTGACTCTGCAAATCAACTAACACAGATAGCTAGTCCCTTTCCGGCGCCACGGAAGAGCACGAGCGAGCATAACCACGGCCCAGATCCGAGTCGTGTACATCTCTCTCTGCAAGAGCAACGACTCGGGAGTCAACGCGTTACAGCTCCTCGCTACTTTTATCTTAACTACACTTCAAGTAGGTGCGGGGCACCCAAGTTAACCTCACCACTCCGGTGCAAGTTTCATCGGAGCGAAGCGTATATATATTACAACAGCGTCGCGCGCACCTGCGATGCCGTTCGAGTGTACCTGATTCACGGCTATCCCGACTCTGCTATCAAAATCAAGGTTGAACATTGCTCATAGGTACGTAGAGTGTGCCTTGAAATCCTAGGGGCGCTGATCAACGTGCGCAAGGCAATTACATAGGACGAAGATGAGGACCGCCGTAGCCTTGGAGGAGACTTTCTAATTAATTTTCCACCGCATAGAGGAGCCCGCGGCGGCGCTATCGTATGTACTTGCCTTCCGTAATAGGAACTCCGCCGTTCGGTGCCATCTGATGCAGAGAAGCCTCCGTGTACGAGTTGAGCTCAGTTTTGGCAAAACTGGCTTTCGAGCACTCATGGACTGTATGTTCTCATCCTCAGGTTCCCATGTGTGGGTTCCTATGTTGATCTATGCATCCCAGGTCTCTTCCTCTTCGACCCCAGTGCTCGTTCGAGCACCTTTGACGGCGATCGAGCAGTAATACGATCATCAATTACCCAACGGTTGATCTTTATCGCAACGCTGGACTGCCAGTTCCGTGACCGCATGCTACATGGAACCGAGGATGTTATGTCTGTGAAGATAACACGCACGTGCGACTGTCTAAACCATCATCACCTGTTGACCGCCGGGTATAGTTCAGTGAGCGGAGTCCTCAAAAGAGCGACGAATGGCCTGGTACTGCAGGCTCGGTCGTCCACTCTGCCACCATGTCTACTGCCTCAGAGAAGGAATCTGGCAACGTCAAGGATACTGCTCAGACTGTTGTAGAGACCCTGGACTCCAAGGGCCTCCATGGCGCTGCAGTACACAGTGAACGGAAGATGAGTAGAAGGGAGAAGCTCAGTGCTTACTTCACCATTGCCGCAGCGGCATTTGGATTGATCAGGTGGGTCACGATTCTAATGATTTCTTTTTCCTGTCTGAGGGTGTTGATATTCTTCAGCGATGGCTGTAGGTCTTCTCCCCGCGAAGATTCGAATTACCTCTCACATGTAACTCGCAGATCAAAACAACCTTATGACCATGACCAATGTGAGTTCGTTTACTGGGCAATACCACTTGTGTGCTGATGACGGTGCAGGTTGTCATGAAGAAACTATATCCGACTGACTACACCTCCTCTGTATCGACTCGCGTTTCTAATTCCCTCCTCGTCGGTAAGTCCAGTATTTCTTCTTGCTCTGCATGACTACATCGACATCGTTAGGTGCCATCATCGGGCAGATTTTCGTGGGTTTGATATGTGACCGATTCGGCCGCAAGTTCGCTCTTGTCGGGACTACTCTGATGATTGTCATTGGTGCCATCCTGGGGACGGCCGCCCACGGAGCCCATGGCAGTCCCCAAGGACTTTTCTGGTTCTTGACATTTGCTCGTGGAATCACAGGTATCGTAAGTGACGCCTTTGATCTGGATGTTCTGTGCCATGTCGCTCAATTTCCCCGCACAGGGCGTCGGAGGTGAATATCCAGCATCTTCCACCAGCGCGAGTGAGTCTGCCAATGAGAAGATGATTAAGAATCGTGGACCAGGTGTGTATTTTCTCTTTACAGCTGCTGGCATGCATCTCACAAGCTACTTAGTGTTCATCATGGTTACCAATTTCGTGCTAAGTGTACGCGTCTAATTCCATCTACACCGCAAGTAGATATGAACGTTTCCGTCATGCATAGTTTGGCGGCCCCCTTGCGGTGGCGATCTTCCTTATCGTCATCTCTGCCGCTGGCGAAAATCATCTGAATACAGTCTGGCGTGTCTGCTTCGGTATCGGGATCATCCTTCCTCTCAGCGTGTTTTACTTCCGCATGCGGATGTTAAGTTCACTCCTGTACAGGAAGGGGGCTATCAAACGTGAGCTGTTATTTACACGAATTTCCGCTCGTTGTTACTAACATAGTCATATCAGACCACGTACCATATCGGCTCGTGATCAAACGCTACTGGAAGGCATTGATTGGCACATGTGGAGCCTGGTCAGTATCCTTTGTACTTCATAGCACACCTCGATGTCTTATTGTTTATTCACAGGTTCCTTTATGACTTCGTAAGCAAATAGCAACCATGTCCTGAGACTGGAATATAATATTTCCTATAGGTGACGTTCCCTAACGGTGTCTTCTCTGGTACTATCATTTCCAGTGTCATCCATAATGGAGACGTCAAGAAGACTGCAGAATGGCAATTACTCTTGGGAGCTATTGCTCTCCCTGGTGAGTGTCTTGACCGGTTATATAGTTGAGGTCTTGAATAAGCTTGCGTAGGCGTATTCGTCGGGGCTTTCCTCTGCAACCGGTTTGGACGTCGCAACACGGTCTGTCTCAGGAACTTGAGAAATTATAGGGTTTACTGACGTACTATCGTATTGAAGATGATGCTCGGGTTCAGCGGATATCTTATCTTTGGTACGCCGAGGACATCCCCACTTTCATAAACCCCGCCTGAACGCATTTTGCCATTAGGTCTGATTATTGGGTGCGCGTACGACAGAATTGTGAAGATCATCCCGTTATTCATAATCTTGTACGTCGCGCAGCTCGGTATTACATCTGTGAAGCTCAACGTCTTTTCAGCTATGGGCTCATGCAGTCATTTGGCAACATGGTGAGCTTCGTGACGTGTCACACCTCATGCACTGGTTCTTAACGCTTCTTCAGGGACCTGGGGACATGCTGGGTCTCGTTAGCGCAGAGTACGCCTTCCTCCTGCTGTATGCTGTCATTGACTGACAATCCTTTAGGTCGTACGCAACTGCAGTCAGGTGTGTGCATGTGACATTTTGCGTCACTTCGAAGGATGGCTCACTTATGACACAGAGGAACTTGTTACGGTCTCTCCGCTGCTATCGGGAAAACTGGCGCTGCTGTGGGCACGCAAGCTTTCACACCCATTCAGAACAACCTGGGAAAGAAGTGAGCTCTGCTCGAATATATTTTGGCTGCTGGATTCAGACACTGACATCGTGTTCAGCTGGACTTTCATTATTGCAGCTATCTGCGGAGTCACAGGCATTCTAGTGACATTCTTCTTTGTACCTGACATGACAGGTACGTGACCGAGCATCATCTATAGGCTGGAAGGTACTCATAGTCTCCAAAAAGATATCGATCTGGCGGATGAAGACCGCAATTTTATGGAATACTTAGCTGAGAATGGTTGGGAAGGAGATGTGGGCGAAGACGATAACATCCTGGATGACGATTCCAGCGACGGGGCGACCGTGGAGAAGTCATGAACGACGATACGACATTACTTGAATTGATTGCCCGTATGATGTACTTTTGTGATGATTTCCGGATCGTGTATGTACTGTAAATGTATCCGAATTTTGTCTCCATGTCCGAACTGGCGCTTACATATTCCACGTGCGACGCGCCGGGAGGCTCGGATAACGCGCTCGGCTTGAATTTCTTAACCTCCACAGTCGACGCTGGTGGTAATGTCAGTGCCTCTCCTACGACAATCCGCACGCTGTTGCAGACCATCGGTTTCTCGACTAGTATCTTGTAGACGACTGTATGCTGCTCAGGCTACCCAACGACTCACTGATCAAGCCTCGCCTGGCGAATCTCCCGGTCAACCGAAATCCTCCCAAGCACAGACGAGCAATGTCCTAGCTGCAAGCGACCTCCCTTCCTCAAGCTCTTCAGCCACTCAAGAGAACACAAATCCCAGGCAGAAGCGCAAAAGAGAGGCCAACGAAGATTTGGGTGGTGCAACACCCTTGCAACCGACAAGGGTGGACCTTTATCTCGCCTCGCTGAGTGTTTCCGGCGTTGAACCCACTCTGTCCGACCTCGAAAGGTGTCGGCCAAGTCGCCATCCAGATACCCTCACCCCCGAATACACAAAAGCGTACAACGCAGTTCTCGATACATTGTGTCGATCCTTCAGCAAGGCCCAGCTCCGACACTTCATCAAGTTGTACCATCTGCCTCCAGCACTCAGTAAGAAGTCTCGAACAAAGACTGAGTATGCTGAGACCATTATCGAGGAGAAGTGGGGCTGGCCGTCCCTGGAGGCTGTAGAGAGGGCCAAGCGCGATCGAACTGAGGTTGCAGTCCGATGTGAGTCTTATATCTCTACTAGGAGGCACTGAATAACGATTATCGCGTAGCTTTCTCTGTTACCCCCAGTCAACTGTTCCTTATCCTTGGGCGCGGTAAGCTCGTTTTTCGTGATATACAAATTAAGCTTCCTCTAAAACCACGCATTCCAGACGGACGGGACCTACTGCAGTTAGTAATGAAGTATAACGTCCACATCTCTTTGACGGGAGCTCCATTGGCATTACGCGCGGAGGGTTTACGTGGAGATATTAAGGCGCTGGAAGAGCGAATTCGAGACATAAAAAAGGTACGATCTCTGTCTGTACGGGCATTCAGTGCCTCACATATATCTTGTAGGGGGTAGTGGAGGAAACTTTCCAACTGCCTACCCACACTCCTATCGAGCCCGCGTTGATTCAACGTGTTTCTCGTCTGGCTGGCGCGTTTATTGAAAACGTCGGCTCAAAGGGTCTTGTGAGTAGCTCTTAATGATCGCTGCCCATTGTCTAAGAATCGTGAATAGATCAGGCTTTCCGCGAGGAACTCTGATACACTCAATAGCGCAAAAAGGCTAGCTACTCGCGCTCTCACCGAGGTCAGTACCAGACTACCTTCGACCACGAAGATATATAACAATCCAGATTTTAGCTTCATCTGGCTAAAACTATTCCCCTCCTCTCTTATCTACCGATGGGTGTACCCAGTCTGTCGGAAGTTCCTTCGGTGTTATTTCCACATACATATTCCCTGTATCCTTTCCTATCTCCTCAGAGTCTCCCATGGTACATCACCCAGACGTCAGCGTTTAGAGTTCGCCGTGTAGGTGAATGGCTTAACCATTCAACCACCGAGAACATTGAACAGACAGGAGGTCTGGCTGGAAATAAGGGCCGCATTCTGACTGTCAGCCAGTAAGTTGTGATGCAACGTCAAACTATATAGGAGCTCACCATCTCGTGTAGTGAAGCCGTAGACTTGAGAGACGTACTCCTGGGCGGCTCAACAGTAGATAGCATACAGGACGCCAACACGCAGAGGATAGTTAAGGCCTCGTACGTACCTATGTAGTCGGAGATATTCGTATTTCACTAATTTTTGCTTCTTCACCACAGCTTGGGACATATGCTCTTTACATCCGGCAAACCTGACACGCGATCTATTTTGAGGCCACCATTGACAGGGACGTATCAGTTTGCTAAAGTATTAGATTGGATCCAAAACCACGACGTTCATGCAACATTTGTGGCCAAGTTCGTCCGTTCTTCAACAATCTCCCCGTTATTGAATCTGCTCATTTTCGCTCCAGCCTTCCTGCTGCTCTAGTGCACACACCGCCATCTCAGCAACGACTCGTACATCGGTTAGTCTACAAAGCGCTGCCTCCCTCGGCTTCGACTTATCCGAGCGGAAGCCCGTCGACCAACAATGGTAGCACTATGCCTGCTACCCATACTATCAACCTAGAGATTGTCTTGGCTCGTCCAAAACAAGACGATACTCCAAAACCCGAAGGTTTTGCTTTGTCATTCACCCCACGCTGTTGGATGGGTACCGAAGCTAAGCTGGATCTTCTGCTTCCAGACAGGTAGTGTACTCACCTTCTACACGTGACAGCTCCCACTAAAATTTGTCTTCTGCAGGTCAATTGATGCAAGACTTACTGTTCTGGATACCATCGATATCAGTCAGCAGATGCCTGCCGAGATTCAGAATTACATCTCTGAATTGCGGACTTTGTGAGTCTGAGCGAATCGTTGTATCCCAGCCACATTGATTTTTGCCCTTTAGCATGACAAGCACAGACAAGAACCATAAGCATCCGGATGCACCATTGGTGATCCTCCGTGATGGATCTACATATGTCTTGCACTCCAGTGCGAACGTCCGACAGAACGTGGAGCAGCTTCACGATGTTCAGTCCGACACTCCCGCAGCATCTGCTGTCGAGGTGCTCAGCGAAAGTGTACTTGATCTGGAAAGCAAGCAGCGCGCTACGCGCTGCGAGGTACGTTCTTTACTGGTTCATCGACACTGATAGATGCTTACTGATCACAACAGATCGCTTGTAACAGTCCCGACTCCGAGGAAGCCTGGACAGAGTTCCTCAAGCAATGCGATTTCCTATCTGGTGTCAATTACCGCCCCGCTGGAGCTTTACCTCTCTCTGATGCAGACACAGAACCAGCGACTTTGTGATCTCAACAGCCATACGTAGCCATAGGTTCGGGCAAGGATGGAATATATAGTATTGTATGATAATATGGGTATAATGATCCTGTATGGCGTACACCTGCATAACTCGCAGCAACATGTGTTTACAGTGCCCAGCTTGTATCAGTTTCACCTTCCTT
This sequence comes from Phlebia brevispora, assembly GCA_027627325.1. Taxonomy (NCBI): domain Eukaryota; kingdom Fungi; phylum Basidiomycota; class Agaricomycetes; order Polyporales; family Meruliaceae; genus Phlebicolorata; species Phlebicolorata brevispora. The sequence continues at coordinate 10,429 of JANHOG010000412.1, forward strand.
GACGAAGGGTTTGTCCAGGCTAGCCACCACGTTCTCGCAGAGCGGACAACTTCCTGCGAGCATGTCCTCCAGTTCCCGACGCAACCTTTCCATCTTCTTTTCCAATTCTTGGGTATTTTTCTTCCCGTTTCCACCACCGATGCCTGGAATCCAACCCACAGGCGCTGTTACGAGGCTGGCCAGTGTATCTGGGATGATCAAGTCGCGCAGTTTGTCCCCCGCCGACAACAGGTTACGGCCGAGCGATTTAGCTGTGCCATAACCATTTTGCGCCGGCGAACTGAAGTTGGCTGACAGCAGGGTACGTTGACCTGTCGGCTGCCGTGACGGCGTCGGTGTGTGTGGACCCTGTTGTCCCTTCACCAACTGTGTTTGCAACGCCACAATTTTGCGAAGAGCAGTTGCAGGGAGATACTCCTTCGCCTGAGATCGAAATCCGATCAAAATGATTCTATACGCTGCATTTTCGCCACGTACCAGTCCGATGAGACAATCCGCATGGAAGGTATGTTGACAAGGAAACACGTAAAATTGTCTTGTCAGAAGAGGCTGAGAGCAAACGGAACATTTTTCTCCGGAGTCTATAGTAATGAAGCGCTTCTGTAGACCCGCGATGTCCTGCTTGATGGCTTCAGCGTTCCGAGTGGCTTCGTCCATTTCGCTCTTTAATTGGTCGATATGCGCGGAATATCCTTCAAGCGCTGTGCAGATCTCTTCTTTGAAGTCGTCAATGACGACAAAGTCCGGGAAGAATGGCAAAATATCTTCAATCTTGAGGAGATCCGTATTCTCCAGGAATCGCATAGCCCTAAAGAGATGCAGAAAAGCGATCAGCGACGTAATTCTAAACGGCAAGGATTTGAACGAACATCTTGATGTCTTGCTTGGTCTGTACGACATATTTTGCGATCTTGAGCCATAGCCTCTTCCTGAGTTGACGGTCCTCTTCCGGAGGCATATCGGCATTGGCCTTGGCGAGCTCTATGTCACCTTTCTCCAATGCTAGGTCAACACTGCTCTCCCATAGGCCCATCTTGGCGTAGATGTGCACACAAGGCTGCATCCGACGCGTCTCCTTGCAAATTCGGAGGGCATAATCAAGGTCGTAGTATGGCTTCCCAGTAAGCGGATCGGAAGGTGCAGTAGATAGGAAACGCATTAGGGGACCGTCGTCGTCAGAGCTCGTCGACTCTGAGGAGTTCGTAGAGATCGTGGTGGTAGGTGTCACAGCGTAGAAGGTGATCATAAGATTGTGAACGGTAGGAGATGTATTGCCTTCTTCGAAGATGACATGGTTGAGGTAGCGGATCGCTTGGTTGGGAGATACCGGATCGCGTGGAATACGATGGAGCCGTAGGAGCGCAGGGACGAGTCGTAGTGGGTCCAAGGCACGTTGTCGGAGCCAAGAGTCAACAGTCTCCTTGGGAACCTGACGCATGAGAGTAGGTGCAAATGTGTAGTAGAGCTCAAGGTCTGACTGGAAAGAGAGACAATATTAGGAAGGCGAATAATTCGCGAGATTGTCAACAATACCTGTCGATTGATGACGTCGAGTGCTTTTAGCCATTCCTCCTCCATTATCCAGTGCTCCACAACTCTCTTATGGTCGCCGATTATCGTCGCAAAGTGCAAGTACGTGTCGGTGCGCCCGTGCCCTTGTATCAGTTCATATACAACAGCAGGATCCAGATTGGACTGTTCTCGTTCTAGGTCAGCCTATGGGACGCAAACATATCTATATTTCAGACGCGCCTTGTATGTCTCCAAAAAGTGGCGCAAATCCTCTTCAAGAATGGTACGCTCAGCCTGCAGATTGGCCACGTCCTGAGATACGAACTCAGACGCGACCGAATCATCTAACTCGTTGCATTTGCTTAGATAGAATTCAACGAGCCACGTCGCCAACATCATGCGTTGCGAAAGATCCTGGATCTCGTCAAATGACATTCTAAGAAGTCAAAAGACGAGCCATACCGTTTTCTTTGTCCGTTCCAACCGCGAGATAAGGTAGGATCGCAGAGCATCTCGTTCTCCAATGTCCAGGAACTTTAATGTGACTTCTTCGAACGTCGCTGAACATTGCGCATAAGCTTGGGCTGCTTGGAAGTACCGGCCTCCCGAGAAGAATGCATGAGCTTGGGCAGTCATAGCCGTATCTCTTTGTTTTGCCGTCTTCAATGAACAACGTAAGTCTTGTGACACGATGAAATTGTCCCCTTCCAATCACCTTAGCCAGCTGCAAAGCAGACTCATATCTGCCCTTTTCGAGGTAGATCTTCCACACATCCCGGTCTTCGTTTTGAGTGCCGAGCTCGTATATAGCTTGATCAGTATATACCCAGTATGTCTTCCGCACCGGATCTGCCACGATGCCTCGAACGACTTCGTTTGGTTTCTAATACGTTGTCAGACGTTGACTTGTCTTGAGGCTAGAAACACTTACTAGGGGAAGGATGTCCTCATACATGAGCTGTTCGTTCAGGGCAGATACACCGACAACGCGATCTTTGTACAAGAGGAGGAAGTGATACTCGGTAAGGGCCATTGAAATAGGCATATCCCCATCTATGGAGTTCTGCTCGGGTGATATAGAGGCGGACTGTGGAAAGCTTGGGTAAGGGAGCAGTTGAGCTCCATCAATGAGATCATCCGACGAAGAATCGAAATTCAGAGTTCCATGGTATATGCCCGGGGCTGGGAATCATCTATCAGACCTCGCGTACAATATTAGGTATGTGTACATACCAGTCATCCACGCTACCGTCCTTGGCAAAGAGGACGCCTGGTCAGCATTGGGATAGAACACGTGTAATTCTGAGTGGTCAGTGTTCCCAGGCAACTCCAAGATCTCTACCTAGATGTCAGAATTCAAAGACAGTGATTATGCAGAGGGAATACCTACTAGGCGCGGTATCATTGTAACTGGCAAACAATCCTGAGAATACGCGGCCATTGTCGTCTGACCGTCGGTCTGGAGTGCCGACAAACTGGTATATACGCGAAGCGGTGGTGACCATTACAAGGACCTTTCGGGGGTCGCTCGCAGGGAAGAAGTCAAACTTGATGCCAGTAACAGGGTGTCTCTCCGGCAGTGTGAATACCGGCTGCAAGTATCGCTCTTGTGACTTGAAGAAGTCCTCCTGCGCATCTAGTACAGCTTCATAGATGGTGCCATTGCGTCCTCCTATGAGCATCTCCCTTGTTGATGTTGGGTGAGATGCATTAAGCAGCGCCGCCTTATTCCATGCTACACTCTCAATGACCATCTTGAAAGACTTGAGCTGTCTTGGCTTCTTCCAGCCGCGGAACAGATACCAGTTCTCTCCCTGTGTTGAAGTCACGAGTAGATGTCGTCCCGAGGGATCCAGAAACATCTTGTAGATCGTGAAGTCGGTCATCTTCCTCTGTATTGGTATCTGGAACACCTGGTCGTCTCTAGACAGTTCCAAGAGGACGAGTAGGTTGTTCGCAAGACCCATAACTAGAACATCTGAGGAAACGACTAATGAAACGAGCCGTGCGGGGAGAGTATATTGGACTTGGCCGAGATCAAATATGGGGGCTTGGGGAGCACTCATCTCGCTCTAGTTATCATTGGTCAACGACTAGTGGCAGGGTGAACAGCGCTGTCACGATACCTGGGCAAACTCATCCTCCCTGTACTCTTCCTGCACATACGGTGAAGGTTCAAAGCCTTCGAACTGTACCTCCGGAAGGGTGCCTTGAGTGTAGCGTCCCGGTTGAGGAGCGGACGGATGCTCGACATCTGCGAACAGAGGATCAGTTTGAGGAAGTCAAATTGCGAGTTCGTACGTACATTCGTCAAACATAGGCTCGGTCTCTGGATTGACTAGAGTGAGAATAGGGAGTAAGATGTAGAAGGACAAGGCAAACAAACTGCGGCTGTTCGTCAACAAACGGCGCACGCACGCTGGTCGCGTTTAGATCAGCGCGTCACGTCACAGGCCAATCTCGATAACCGCAGCTCTTCAGTGGCCGTCAAGCTGCCTGCCCCTCCTTGTCTCAGACTGCATGTCCAAACAATCGTGCGCGAGGTCTCCAACGCAGCAGGTACACGATATAATCTTGAGCTTCAGGACCGATTCCGCCACAGGCAGAACGTGCATAATATTGAACTCCTGGAAGTAAAGACGTCTCCAATAGATATCTAGATGTTTTAAATACCACAACTTGCTACGCTAAGACTAGAAGAATTGGGAGTTTGTTGGAATATGAAGAGCTACGGTACGATGCCAGTACTTATACAGAACGGATATCAGAGAAGGAGAAATAGGTGCATAGATGGTCAGACACAAAACTCACAGGAAACGGAACACTAGAGGCTAGACGAAGTAAAGAGAATATACGGAAGATAGAAACAAGAGATACACAAGTGGGTAGGTGCCTTTCTGCACGCATACCACGGGGGAACAAGATGAGGGAATACCAAACCAGATGAGACCGGGGAACATAGCGAGATTCAGAACGACAGCGATCACAGAGCCAAAAAGAAATTGGAGATAGGTTGAAAGAATAAGAAAAAAACTTAGCAAGATGTTGGGCCTTAGAGTTGTGCCATTGGAGACGATGACCAGTGATTCAATCGCGGAGTCCGCTCACAGTTCTCCTACGCTTCTTGGGCAAGAAGTTGTAGGCAGCTTCGCAGTCCGTATCCCGAAAGAATTCCCTGCGAGTCTTCTTGCCGGTCACAGCGACAGGGATGGGAGAGCCGTCGCCGAGAAGGACCCTGCGAACACCAATTGTCGGACCTGGTTCATCACGACGAATTTCAGGGAACATAGGTTCGTCCTCATCGCTGTCTCCATTTACCGCTGCAGAGGCGATGCGATCCTTCAGGGAGAAGCCTTCCAATAGACCGAGCCCTGTGGCTACGCTGTCGTTGGAGCTGCCTTGCGACGAATCGGCGAAAGAAGTATCGGGCTGCGAGAGCTGACTAGCCCGCAAGACTGGACTCTCAGCCTCTGGAGTGGAGTCGGGGGGACTGATCCCTCTCTCATCTCCGCTGTCAGGAGTGGCAGGCCAAGGCCTGACTGGGTCGTCCGCGAAAGGATCGTCTCCATTCAACTTGATAGGTCCCATGAGCCCCAAGCCTTTGCCTGGTGTCTTCGCGGGCGACGCGGTGCTCCAGGCACCGCTGGCAGGCGTAAACAAGGGGATGATCCTACGTTTCACGGGTGTGAAACCTATGGCAAGAGGAGAATTACGATGAGTTTGGAACTTCAAGCGGTCAGTCAAGGGTGTCGGAAGAATGCTTTCAGAGAAAAGACGCCGAGGAGTCGGTTTGATAGCTTCCTTGGGTTTCTCTGGTGGCGTGCTCTGAGCAAGAGAAGAAAGTGGACTGCTGAAGATGCTTTGCTTGCTGCGCTCGTTCCTAGGAACAAGCAATAGCGGACTCACGTCTAGACCTCTGACTGTAGGGCTGGATTCAGCCTGAGCCAGCATGCAGAGAGAGATTTCGCGGGCAGTGGAGTGTAGGGGATGGCTAGGACTTGGGAAACGCCATGGCTGGTCTGATGGGAGTCGCGGAGGCGAGTGGCGAAATGAAGGCGTCAATAGCGGATTGTAAGGAGATTCCATGACTGGCTTTGTGAAATCGAAAGAGTGGGTTGCTGTGGGAGAGGGAGAAAGCGCAGGTGTTAAGGGCGGGGTGGTTGCGCGAAGGTCTGCGGCAATAGTTTCATCGGGGACCGTTAAGTCAGGCGCAGCAGACTGGGGTTGCGACTCGACTCCTGAGTCCTCTCCGTCGTCGGTGTCACCATCAACACTTGAGAAACCGATTGCAGTCGGATTCCATGCAGCAGATATCTCCGCTGCGGGCCGAAGCCGGTATGGTCTGAAGGAAGTGGATGTTGGCTGCTCGACTTTGGCAGCACCTCGAGCGGTGCTTGTTCCGGACCGTGCACCTTCTTTGTTCTCTTCTATATAAGCGTTAAATAGTGAACTTAACATAGAAACTAAGGCTACATACTGTTTGCACCCCGTCCTTTGCGATCGTTAATCTCACGGCGATTGGACATAGCGATCTTATGCTTCTCGAAAACATGTCGCCTCCACATGCTTTTGGCATTGACACCAGCATAGGTGCGACGGCAGAAGGTGCATCGAAGCCTAGGCTCTTCCCCTTCAGCCCAGCCTTCTTTGGCCTCCCTCTTCTTGGCGGGACACCATCCTCGAGGAGGCTCGAGCTGAGAAGGATACTTCATGCCTTCAGGGTTGACGTCATTGAGTTGCTGATAGTCAGAGGGGTCGAGAAACCAGTTAGGATGGTTGGCGAGAATATTGTAGGTGAGTCCTTCTTTGAACTTGTAAGCGTCGGGGAAGTCTGTGAACGGCGGGTGGATGAAAACAGCGTCGGGGTCGCCGGGAGTAGGGTCCATGGTGGGCAGCTGTGGGG
>JANHOG010000413.1:0-16742 GCA_027627325.1 Phlebia brevispora
GTCTGCTCGCCCCGCAGGAACGCCCAGAAGCTGTTGATCATCGGGCAGATGAAGAACTCGGCAGCTACTTCGGTGAACGCGACGATAGGCTGCGGCTTGAGTTGCATGGACTGTAGCTGCCGTGTCAGCGCATCCGTTGAGGACTCGTTGACTTCTGTGACTTTGGCCGACCGCTTGATGCGCAGTTGGCGTTCCCGAACGATCTCAGGCACCTTCTCCTCTGCTGTCTCCTTGCTCTTCTCGATAGCTGTACGCGTTATACCGTCGAGGAGGTGCTTTACAGGGTTCGAGGTCTGCATCTGGTCGCCCGCAGTGATGTATCTTTGGTGCAATGCAGATGGAAGACGTTTACTTGGGAAAGCGACGCGCTTTACTTCAACCGTTGAAGGCGGAACTGGCAGAGAAGCAAGTTCTCGGGCACCTAGAGCTAACGCATTCAAAATTGTATATCGTTGGTCCGCTGAATACTGAGCTTGGAAGAATTGTTCAATGAGGCATCTGGGTCAATATCCGACAGATTGATCAATGGTATGGACGAATGTTACAGACAAGGATACTTACGGCGCGACCTTGCGTGGGCAGCATGCCACAAGCGCCACCAATGCTACCTGGCGTTTCTCTTCAAAGCCGTCGATGTCAAAGTTGTCCTTGAGCCCAACGAACCCATAAGCCAAGTTCACGGCATTTTCATCTATAAACGTCCTTGAGTCCCATAAAGCCACGATGCATGTAAGGATGGCAGCATACCAAGCTCTGAGCCATACGCCCTCTTCCTCCTGATCAGCTCCTCCGCGACATTAAGTGCCATTTCTTGCCTCTCCACCTCGCCCTCCTCTACTTCCGAGCGCACGCCGCTAGTCGGCCGTACCATCTCGCCGAGCTGTGCAAGATAAACAGGGCGCACGATCTTCGGCTTCCCGACGTTGAGCGACGGGTCCTTCTCGATCTCTGCGAGCTCAGTCGGCGAAGGAGACGGTGGGCGAGAGGACGAAGGCGAGGAGATGTAACCGGTCAGAGAGTCATCAGAGTCGTAACCTGACGGCATGAGCTGCACGAGAGGCTGCTTAGGCGGTCGGCCATTGGACGTTTTGTCTTCCGTTGAGACAGATACGGCAACAGTAGGATTCTTCGCCTCTTCAGTTTCGGTAACTTCTTCGGACGACGCTTCGACGTCTTTCATATCAGCATCCGAGTCTCTCTCCTTCGTCGTCGCTCTAATTTGGCGGCACCACTCCCTTCCCTCGTCGTTACCACTCCAGCCCTTGAAATCTAGTGTCTTACCGCACGCGTGGGCGACTTCCTCGGCCACCAACATGCCGCATCTTCGGACTGATGGGTCCATATGCGAGATATACGTGGATATGCTGCGGACAAAGGCTGGCGAGCGAGCGAGGCCATATATACCCGTCGATGAGGCGGCTTGAGCTGAGTTGTCTTTTAAATAGTGTATGATGAGGACCATGAGAGCAGTCAGATCTGCAGACAGGGTGAACAAAGAGACGTCATAGTTCGTGCTGAAGAAACACTTACACTGATGCTTCGCGAGTAGCGAATGTCTGATGTGATCCGGAGTAGTCCACAGGTCTAAAACTCTGTCGAGCAGTAATTGCAGTCCTAGTTTCCAAGGTCAGGTGCGACGTCGGACAAACAGCGGTCAAATGTACCTTGTTGGTCCATTCTTCCCGTCTCGGCTCCAGCTGCCCAGCACGCAAATATCCGCGCCTGCCCAACGCTCCACTGCCGGTTCAGTATGCAGGCAAGGACGCTTTCAGCGATCTCGTTGTCCGTACCAAGCTGTCCTAACAAAGACTTCACAAGCAACGCCTCCCGCTTCACCAACGCTCGACTCGCCTTTGATGCATCAAAGTCTGGTGTAGGTGCGAGATGGGCAAAAAGGGAATTGACGATAGCTTGCAACGTCATTGGGGAGGTCATGGACGCAAGTACAGCATGCCATGTTTGGGCGTAGGATGGCGTCGAACGGAGTCTCGTTCGTGCTGTGCCAAGAATTACCAGGAAGAAAGAAGGCTGCGAGGGTATCGAGGGTATTGCGGGAGGAAACACGCCGATATTCACAAGTTTGGTGCTCAGATAATCTAAAGATGCAAGTTCACCTATTTGAAAGTATCTGAGATTAGCACGACGATAGTATGGTACTGAAACAGACCTTGTGCTGGTTTGGCTTGCAAGGAAGCAAATATGAGCTCGGTCTTAATACTCACGTTATTGAAGTACGCTCCAAACTCCAGCTGTGCAGGTATGACACCTCGCAGATGGCTCCCGTACGCATTCGCCACTTTCCCTGGTACTGAAGCGACATTGCGAACGCAGTCCTCCCACAATATGGTATGCTTCTGTAAATTTGACGTTCGCCTGGAGTGGAGTATCGTATCCCAAAGGACGTCCACAGAATACGCCTTCGTGAGTTGCAGCAAGAGGCATACTGAGTGCTCCGTTATTGGAAGAGACAGTATAGTCGCATAGGCATACACTGCAATCTCTCTTGACGAGGGTATCGCATATGAGAAAAGGTCTGGAGCGAAGTACTGCTGTACGATCGCGTATGAGTCTTCTTCGTCAAGTCTAGCTGCCCAGGTCGGTAAGACGTGCTCCAGCAGTGCTCTTTGCAATATCGGGATATGCTTTGGAAGATTCAGCCCATGTTCCGGAAGAGGCGACGCGTTGTATTTGTGGAACCTCGGTGGCAGGATCTTAAGATAGTGTAACGGCGCTGCGAGAAGGCTGTAAAGGGTAGATAGATCCTGGACGGATGATTGCAGCCGCAAAATAATATCGCGGACTTGGTCATAAACAGTGTCGTGAAACTCTTGTAACATTGGGCACAATCAGCACTGAGCTTTTTAAGACCAAGGTGTATAGGGAACCAATGGGTCCGCTCTTCAGGGAGATGGTCGCGGAAAGAACGAATGGCGGTCGCTGCTCGCAGCCGCGGCAAGCGAGGCGCGTCACGTCGGCACGTGACTAAAGGCGCTTATGTCGTCAGTAGCCCACGCCGTCGTGCCCTTGCATTTCGCGTTCATCCTCCAAGCCTTCAATATCTTCTCCATGGCAGACACAATCAACGTACTGGACCCAACGAAGATGCATGCGGCGGACACAGAGTTCTTTGTGCGACGCGGGATGACCAAGGGATACCAAATAGCCTCCATCCTCGCTCCGCCGGTGTACATTGCCTTTGCCGTGTCGCGTTTTGGCAGGAGCCACATCAACGTTAACCGTATACTACGTGCAACGTGGGTGGGAGGTTCGATAGGTACGTTTGAGAATTGATTACAGCTGTTAAAGCACTGCAATGACCCGTGCGACGCCTGTCTTCGTCGTAAGGCGTTGCGGGCGGTGGAGCGTTTGAGTATATTAGGTCGGCGTATTCGAACCCTGACAATGTGAGGAATAGAAGGATTCGAGCAGTGTATGATGTATGCTAATCTATGTTTTTGTGTGGAATGCCTCTACTGATCCAAGTTCTGTCCAGACCGCTTCGCTTAGGGCAGACGACCACTCAACTATTGGTGCTATACTTTTCGCTGTCCTCACGCCAGCACTATTTTGGAAGAGTGCAAACTCAATCAATTGTAAGCAGTAGAATACGTATTCAAATCTTCCCAAAACTCATATATCTGGACCCAGTAATACTTGGGGGAGCAGGTATTGGCTCATCTGTGGGCCTATTGACACATTACGGTCGATCGTTATCCGGAGATCGCCCTCCTGCTGTTCCAATACCCAACCTACCTCCTGCACTAACGGATGCATCGGATACGGCGACTGAGTCATCAGTGAAAAAAGGTTAGGAAGCTACTGCTAGTGTATACATCCTACGTTCGCCTCAGGACACGTAAATATACCCCACTCTCAGATATTCTCATCGACGGTTTGTTAGGTTGGTTGCCGCCACAGCAGTGATCAACGTTGCCATGCACTCGCGAACCTAGTTGGCAATGTTATAGGTTCCAGTCGTGCATTTAACCTCTGGAAAGCAAAGTGAGACCATAAATTAGGCCTGTGGACATCACAACGGAGGGATAAGACTTCTAAGGATCGAATGAACCAATTTTTTCCACGGCGACCCGAAAAGTTCAATTCCACCAACGTCATGAAAGACTGTCAGGTGGGGATATTATCATGTAAGGGGATTCCCCCGTCCTTCAGTGCCATTCCAAAGCATTCATAGGCCATCCCTGCACCAGAATCCTCCTAAAATAACATGTACATATACAGCTGGAAAGATCTATTTATACTGGTCCTTTCCTGGTTTGAGTCGGTTGCACCAGCGCTTCATGCTTAAGCAGAAAGTTGGATATTCTGCCTAAGGGCGGAGATGTGTTAAAAACCCTAACCCCACGTAGTCATTCTCCCGATTCCAACTCAAATGGCCAACGACCGCAGATATGCGAAGAACCCTAACCTTAGCTCTCCAGAGAGGAGAACTACTGTAGTACTCTCAGGCTTCTCGTCAGTCCTGTACTTGTCCACAATTTCACAGCCTCCTGGGCTCAATTCGTTTCTCAGCATCACGGAACACTATGTCAAAGACGCGAAAAGTAAAGCGAAAAGCACCTGTGACGGCGACCCACACTCCGAGGACAAGCTCGTCGAACAAACCCGCCGCGACGCGCGCAGTCATACGGCGGTTCCACGTCCTGCAGAAGCGGCAAGCTCAGTTGCGGAGGGCTCTGAGTCGTGGCGGGACCTCGTCTGACGGCAGAGATGCGCAGAGAGAGCTCGCTGACATCGAACGCCAGATGGCAGCGCTGGGCGGGCTTGAAGCGTACCAGAAGATGTCTGCCATCGGGCAGGGCGACGACAGAGGCGGTGGGAGCGAGAAGATCCTGCTCGAGTTTTTGGGTGAGCTCGATATCCCGAAGAAGCTACCGAAAGGCGAAATATGGAAGTACGTCCAACGTTTGACACTGTCTCCGCCTCCACGTTCTGAGTGAACTACTGCAGAGTTTTGGAAGTCGGTGCCCTGAAGCCCGACAATTATGCATCGTGTACATCGTGGATGAACGTAACACCTATTGATCTACACTCAAGACATTCCGCGATTCTTGAGCAAGACTTCCTGAAGATGGATGAAGAGACTAATCGAGAACACTGGGACCTCATCAGCCTGAGCCTCGTAGTGAACTTTGTTCCGGACTTGAGAGATAGAGGTACGTAATACCAGCTTCCTCCAGAAGTAAAACATTCAGTGATATTGTGTGGTAGGCCGCATGCTCCGGCTCGCGTACGCAATGCTTCGTCCCGACAAACTCTTATTTCTGGCTGTAAGTATGCAATGTCCCAAAAAACATGGTCTCTCACGCACTTGTAGCTTCCCCTTCCTTGTGTGACGAACTCCAGATACATGACGCCCGAACATCTAACCGGCCTGATGCAAGCCCTCTCATTCGTCCAGGTGAAGTCGCGATGGAAGGAGGGCGGTAAGATGGCGTACTGGCTCTTCCAAAAGTCTTCATCTATGTCCAGGCAAGAAATGGACCCTATGCCGTACCAAAGGAAGACGGTCCTGCGGACAGGGAACAATAGAAATAATTTTTCGATATTGATTTAAGCAATACTCGCAGGTATTAACTATGATACATTTGGTCATCAGTGGATCCAGATTATCGTCCCGTCAGTGTTTATCTCGAGACATGGGTATGGATAGGGCTCAGTAGGATTTGCCTTTCTCTTTCGGGTCGGGGTAGAGCTGTATTCCAAGTGAGTACCACAGAGTGCATCAAGAAAAGTGAAGAGTGCTCGCCTTCGTGGGGTTCATGATATTCAATGGGTCCACCGCGCGCTTGACAGTCCGCATGAGCTCGATGGTGTCCTCGCCTAGCTCATCCGTGAGGTACTCCTTCTTGCCGACGCCGATGCCATGCTCGCCGGTGCCTATAGTCAGAGAGATTTAGCATCCCTCCTAGCCCAAGCACTACGTCATGTGCAGCGATGAACATACATGTCCCGTCCAGCGCTATTGCACGATGGACCAGCCGGTGGACGGCGCCGCTCACGGTCTTCAGCTCCTCGTCGTTATTGAAGATGATGAGCGCGTGGAAGTTGCCATCGCCTACGTGACCGACAATTGTCGAGCGCAGTCCGCACTCTTTCAGGTCCTGCTTGGTTTCGTATACTAGTTGAGGAAGTTTAGACACAGGAACACTGACAAGAAGGTTAGAAAATCAATCTATACACAGTCGAGGACATTATAGTATCACGTACCAGACGTCCGTCGTCCACACTCTCGCGCCTTCCCCGCCGCTCGTGATCGTGCTTGTCAACGCATACTTACGGTTCTCCCACAGCTCGGCGGCCTCTTGATCGGTACTCGCGAACTGAAACTGCTGGCTCCCGTGCTTCTTGACGATGGCCTGCACGGCAGACGCAGTCTCCTTGATCCCTGCGGGGGTCCCCTGCAGCTTGAAGAAGAGTGTGTCGCGCACAGGGTACGTCTTCGAGACGAGGCCGGCGTCATTGATGGCGGCCATCACTACAGCGCGAAGCAATTGCGTGAGCATCGAAGCCCAGGTAAAGCGTAATGTGTGTCATGGGAATGCTCACTGTGGTCATCGAGCAGCTCCACACACTCTGCAACATCGTATTCAGTGACTGTATTCGTGATGTTGCGTCATAGGCTGAAGCTCACGGATGTGCGGCCCATTCGGCGTATTGAGGATCTCTTGCACGGCGCTCACGGCGTGCTCAACGTCCGGGAACTGTGCCATCGCCACTTTTGTGGGGACGACGGGTGCCAAGCGCAGGGTCGCTGTAAGGCGTGATGAGGACGGTAACGTGAGTGTTCGAATACAGAGTGAAGAGAGACTAGACCTTCTGTGACGATCCCAAGTGTACCTTCGGCGCCGATGAAGAGCTTTGTAGTATCAAATCCGGTGGAAGACTTGCGCGCGCGCCGTCGAGTTTTGATCACTTTGCCGTTAGGGAGCACGACCGTCTGGCGGGACATTTTAAGTTCAAAAGGGGTACAAATGTGGTCAAGACGTACGACATTGAGGAACCATTCTCCTCGGGCAGTACCATACCTGACGGCATTTGCTACATTCACTCAGTGTTGAACGACGATAGCAAGAGAAAGCGATACTCACTTCCTGAACACCCTGTCCCAATCATGCCGCCAATAGTCTACATTCATACCAGTAACTTTCATGAACGTAGGATCATGTTAAGTACGCACCGCCCCAGGTCCCGGGTCGATCTGAAGGGGAATCAGTGAACGACCACCCGTGACCGTGCATAAATTTACGTACAGGAAAAAACAGAGGAATATCCTTGTCCTTCAGGGCCTGATTGATATCTTCCCAGCGTGCGCCTGCCTGACATATGAGGTCGCCATCGGCTTCTGCATGGTGGACGTGAGAATGTTCTTATGATGCTTTGACCACAGTCACTCGCCGTCGATCCGTATAATCTTGTCCATAGCAGACATATCAATGCAGATGCTACCGCTATGGACCTAGAAATGTCTCATCATCAATGCCAGTTAATGTACTTGAAGGGAAGCAAAGCGCACTCCAGAGAAATGTCCTTCTAGCGAAGTAGCACCACTGTAAGCCACGACTGGCACCCTGTACTTCCTCGCTATGTCCACCACCTTGACAACATCTTCCGTGCTGTGTACGTGCACAACCACCGAGTGCGGCGACGCTGGATGGTAGGAATTGGGCGAGGACCCGTACTGCTCGACGACGTTTGGATCCGTGGACACCGCGTTCTTGTACGGGAACGCGTCGCGCAGCTCGGCGATTGCCTTCTTCACGTCTTCATGGCTCCCGTATTGGCTCTTCGTGCACCTTCCAGTTCTCCTCAGCCTCGGTACGCACTTGCGCGAGGTCCTGGACCAAGCGCTGCATCTCGGTGTGAAGCTGTCCAGCTTCATGTCGAAGCTTGTCCCGCTCCGCTGCCGTCTTGTCCGCAAGCTGCTTCCAGCGGTCAACCTCCTCCTTCCATGGCTCGACGGCGACGTCGACAACAGGTGTAGGCGTCTCGGCATCCTCGACCTTCTTCGCTGGAGGCTCGATGCTCTTCCGAAGCGACGGTATGTAGGTCAGGATGCCCTGAACAAAGGATGATTGTAGGAATTTCCAGGAAACCATTGTGAGATGATGTTGTTAGTGCAGAACACTGAACGAGAGGAAATGGCAGTTAGTGAAGAAGGATCCTCGCCACGAAGTCGAGTTTTGTTTAGTGTCCACCTCATGGCAAGCAGTACCCATGGCGCGCGTGATGCGTTAGGAGAGTACAAACTTGCAGAAGACGGGCTACGGTGGTTGGAGATCATCGTGTCAGCGCTTCGAGCGACAGCAGGTTACCTCGTGCTAAGTCCGCGCATTCTCACTGGATGAAGTATAGAAGATGAATGTGCCGCTGGATCATCGTTCATATCGGAGATATAGAACACGCTGCACGGAATCAGCTATGATACAGTTAGGAGACAACGTACCTGCGCTCATCCACGCGTGAGTCTCCCAGTACATGCATGTACCAGGGACATCCGTAGCCTACTATCGCGTGGATCAGGAAGTAATCCGCCCAATTCAGGGCTAACGCTCAGACGATTGCATGCCAGCACTATGCAACGCGTATGAAGCAAGATATCCACGACATTGATAAATGAATGCTCCGGCTCCATATCATACACCAGTGAACTCCAGGAGGTATTCTGCGCAGTGATATGAAAGAGGAGAAGTGCAACATGCGAAAGGCACGCACCTCGAGTAATCTCAAATGCAGCGAAGGTGGAAGCAGCTGCAGGTATACTGCTCGAAAGTTGAGTACCAGTATCTCGTTAGAAGAACCTGCAAAACATACCTACGCAAGACTGCGGACACAAAAAAAGGTTAGTAATACGGCTAGATTTCATCATTGAGGTGCTCACGAGAAGGGGTAAGACCCTTGAACAGACCAGCACTGGAACGAGTCAGCCTCAAATGGTCATGGAGTTTCTGAATGCACGCCCAGCTTACAATCCAGATTCCGCAAGTATGACCTTGAATTCATGAGCTATATATGTCCATGGCGAGCCCACTGGCGGTGTTGGTCGCAATTGAATACGGGACTTGATCACATCTGTTCCAGGGACCATCAACTACAAGGGATGTGCAATTTCGCTATAAACAGACCAAGTGGGTAACAAGAAAGCCAGTATGCGATCTGAGATGGACCACATATCAGCACGTAAAATGAACGATAACAGGATGCACGTACTCCTCCTGTTGAACCACTTGCCAACAGGGCCCAGATTGGCAACTGCTGCCCGTACTTTGCGGAGAACTGTCGTTTAGAGAATTCATATGCTGCCGAAGTGCGATCAGAGGTGTTGATTATGAGTCATTGAAATGCAGCGAACCGCCATAGAACCTATTAAAGACTGTGAGCAACTTGAGGTGAGGGAAAAAAAGAATAGCATCAGACCCAGCGTAGGCAGGTATCTCTCGAGCAACGGTAATCTGTAGATGTGCGTGAGAATGACTCTTAGAACGTCCGTTCAGGATTTTACTCACCCAGTACCCGCGCATTACGCCTTGTCGAAAGCCCCAATCACGCCACATTTCTCTTGCGACATCGCGCAGACGCTTGTCGTCTTTGGAGCCATACTGTCCCTGCATGCGCACTTTGAACATCTCAACTGGAGAGAAGCGGTGAGTAAATCATGAGCATCAATAGAACGCGGCAAGTGTGATACCGGGACTGGCAAGGATAGCATTTACGGCGCCTGCCATTGCGCCAGCTAAAGCAATTTGCTTGATAGATAACTGGGGGAATGGCGATACAATACGCTTCGATTCAGCGTATGCAGCGAAGAGAAGCGAGTTGACACCAGCGATACCCAGCAGTGGACTCGCCATTCCTGTGTAAGGACGTTTAATATCTTCGTAGGAGCACAACTCCGTTGTGCTTACCCTTGTATAAGGCGAAGAATCCTTCTTTACGAATAGTTTGCATAAGAATATCCATAGGTCCTTTCTAGTCGCGTGAACCGCATGAGATGGAGACTACGAGACTGTATGGATAATATGACGCGTACAAACATCCCCTCTGAGGCGTATTAGCTCATGGTTTCATGGAAATAGTACTGCAAACTTACTTGGAGCAATTTGCGCGCGAGTCTTAATGGTATCAAGAGGTTGCCCAACTGATTCATGCCTCGTGAGAGCGCGAACCAGTAGATCCCTGCCGTGAAACCGCACCTATGACCTGCGCTGCTCCCCCAACACTCCCCGCAATCAGCTCGTTTATTGTCCGTAAATCCATATTCGACTGCTGATCCCTGCACGCGATGAGTCGAGGAGCAAGCCTGAAGCAGACTCAGTGCCTGAGCTCGAGAGAGGCTCTTCAGCTCGTCAAGCGCGCGTTTGATGGCGAATGGATTCCCACGAAGAAGCTCGGATACACGTGGGACCCGGCAAGTTGGCGCAAGACCATCAGAGCGCTCACGGCAAGATCCCAAATTCCGATCACACTCGTCTCGAGTCTTTTAACTGTGAACCACTTTCAGCTGTGCATGCGCCTCTTGTATTCGCGGCAACACGACTCATACGACTAACAAGACCTGTCAGAGCTCATGTCTAGTTCAAAACCTTCGTTTAACTGGCTCCAACTGCAGCAGGTTCGAATCTCCCTCGCGTTGGCAAACTCGTCTGCTCATAAATTTTGCGGTGGCAGTAGAAGCTCAAGCCTCAACACTTTCAAGATTCTCCAAGAAACAAAAGGCGCAAAGTACAGCATAGTAACTTTACCCCAGATGAACCAATTGAGGTATCAAGATCTTCCTTTCCTCGTGGTTCGGAAACGTCGAAGGCCTCTTCATCCTCAACGCATATTCCTTATTCACCCTCTGATGACTCGCCGCGGTCACTGAGAAACTTGATAGAAGGCCTATATACCTACACGGATGCTCAAAAACAGTCGGTTCCACGTTATTACTGTAACTCGCGGTTTATCTCATGTCTGAATGTTTTAGGCCTGGGAAGTTCTTAGCCATGGATTGCGAGATGGTTGGTCTCGGCATAGATGGAAAGGAGTCGTCCTTAGCTCGCGTCAGCGTAGTAAATTACCATGGAGCTGTTCAGATGGATGAATTTGTGCGGCAGAAAGAACGCGTCGTTGACTACAGAACGGAATTCAGCGGTATCCGTCCCAAGGACTTAGCGAATGGTACGTGACTCTAATTTAAATGATGCAACCCTGCTCAAATGCCCCTTTCATAGCAAAGACTTTTGAGGAAGTGCAGAAACAGGTCGCTGCGCTAGTGAAAGACCGGATTCTCATCGGCCACGCTATCAATAACGATCTCAAAGTATGCATTTCGAATCCTTTTGAGCTTTCGCACTCCTAACAATATTATCTATAGGCTCTATTACTCTCCCATCCTAGACCTCTCATTCGAGATACACAGTCACTGGCAGCAAAGCACCGGCTCACGAAGACAAGACGACCAGCACTGCGTCATCTCGTGAGCCAAGAAATCGGTATGACCATCCAGGGGGGTGAACATTCATCGGTACGACTGAACGCTCACCGTAATCGCCTGTGGATGCTCACCTGTCATCTGGTCAGGTGATCGACGCACGAGCTACAATGGCTATATATCGAATACACCGCAAGAAATGGGAGGCAGGTATGCCTCATCTACATGCAACGCAATCCGCTTCCGCTACGGCGAAACGGAAACGTGTCGATGACGAGGGCGAGGACAATGATGAAGATACCTCCTCTGCTAGCCGTGCCGAGGCGAAGATTTCTAAGTCAGGCTCAATCAAGGAGACAAATCCAATGATATCAACTGTAAAAAAGAAGATGAGCCATCATCATTTAGCTGTAAAGGCGTCCAAAGGAAAGACAGGTACCACATCAGATTTCCCTGGAGGAGGCCGGAAGGGTATCAGTTCCGGATTGTCCACAGTCGTCAAGCGGAAGGAGACCAAAAAAAGTGGCTCATGGTGGAAAAGCCTTGGCGATGCGCAGAAAGATTCTTAACGCAACAGATTCTGGCAACCCTGATTTTGCCAACCCTGATTTTGCCTTCTCGCCGCTTAAAAGGCCAAAAATATACCACTTTGCATTCTGGTCTTCACGTAGTGCGCTGGTGTACAGTTCCGTGTAGCACAAGCGCCTCCCATGGGATGTTTCTTACCGCAACGAAAGATTTCTACGTCTAACATGGAAAACCTTAGGCTCAAAGACAATGTTATTGATGTTGTCCTCGTCGTATCAGGCAACTTGATGATGTTACATATGGTACACTTGATTCTCCAGCGTCCACCACTAATACAGATACCGAAACCCCCTCTTGCGTTCAAGCGCCTCTTTCATCGTCAGGCCCTCCAATTTGGCAGCGTCCTCGATGCGTTGCCGCTCGTCTGGCGTCAGGTTCTTCAGCTGATCTCTTTCCAGGGCCTTGTTCTCGGCGACAAGCATGAACCTTATAACTGTCGGAAACAAACATCAGGAAGTGCGATCATGTATCACGGTCTGCACGAACCAAGTGCGAGCACGGAGCTCAACGACAGCGACGCGATCCCGATGATCATAGAGGGGTGGTAGTCCGGGCCCCAGTCCGCCTTCCAGGCGTAAGAGCCGATGCTAAGGGCAAGGACGAAACAAGTCAGGGCGACTCGCACATCGGCACCGAGTGCGATCTACGTACAGGTTGCCAAGGTTGCCAAAGCCGTTCACAATACCCATGCTAGCTGATCGCTTGGAGGGCGGCCTCGGAATTGCGTTAGACACCCACACCAAGGTTAGCGCGAACCCTATCAGACGGGCTAAGTCTCGGAGTATGGAGGCTATCGTCAGGAACAGACTGACCGGCATAGCCGCTCGCCATCAAAAACATGCCCACGTAGCGTCCGCCCACGGAAGGCGTGGACAGGCCGATAATGTAGCCGACGATGACTCCCCACCACGGGCCCGCGATGTGGAAGTATCGCTCGCCAGTCCGGTCTAGCGTGTGTCAAGCGGCAGTCAGACAGCGTGTCGAGTGAAACAGGCTGTAACGCACCTGCATGCCAGGCGTTGACGCAACAGACAATCGTGGCAAAAATCCATGGTGGACTATGGCAAGTGTTAATTTCTCCACACGGGCAGATTCGAAACTACTGACGCCGCTAAGAGAAGGCTGATCGTGGTGTTGAAGCCGAGAGTGGCGGTGAGACTAGCGTCATCATCCAAGTCAGTAACCGGGTTCGTGAACCCAGAACGGGTGGAAATTGCTTACGTAGGGAAGAAGTTGACAAAACTAAGTCCCAGTAGCTGCGAGCATGTCATTATGGCAAATATGTAGACCTTCGGGTCCTTCAGTGCCTCCTTCAAGCCGTGCATGACTCTTCACGGTCATGTGAGCAAATATCAATGACGGTGAGAAACACTGAGGCACACTCACGATTCATTGGCAGCATCCTCATCCGCCTCGCCAGCATCTTCGGCTAGGCGTACCTGCGCCAGCCTCTTTTGGGCAGGCGACAACCAACGTGTGTTGTGAGGCTACATATTCGGATTTGGTCTCAACTCACAACGCAGCACTCTACGGTCGACGACTCACATAGTCTGGCAGAGCCCATCTGATAGTGAAGGGGTAAGCACTCTATCAAGTTCCATATCGTAGACCCGTACATTGCAAAGAATCCGATGCAGATTGTAATGGCACCCTATGATGTACAATGAATACGACTTCAGTCTAATACACAGAGAGCCTACCTCAATGTAGAACAACCTAGAATGCATCAATCTGTGTGGTCAGACCGGTCATAGAATGCAGCAGTCGGGCAGGACTGACCATCGCCATCCTCGTATACCCATCTTGCCGTCCAGTCTTGACAAAATACCGGCAGCCATAAGCTGGGGGTGTTCTATTCAGAGCTTCAACCAAGACGACAGGAAAGAATAATCGCGTACACTGCCAAATGCATTTGATATGAGCAGTCCTCCATATAATATGGCACCCCGAAAAGCTAGTTCCTGCGAGAGAATGTGACAACTTGCAAGCTTCGGTACAACTGTTGACGGACCTTTCTGGTGTACCATCGAGAAAGAAGGTACATAGCGCCAGGGTAGAACGCCGCCTGGCACTTGTTAACATACAGTATTCCCATGTATGGCGTGATCTTACTTCGGGGAGACCAACGAAAATCCGTGCAGCCAGGATACCAGCATAGTTTTTCGCAACCTGGCATATATCAATTGTTTGTATGTTGTTTTACGGGATAGAACTTACTCCAGTGAGCGCGCTTGTCATGCCCCAGAGTATGACGCAAATTGGGATATACCACGAAGGTCTAATGTTAATACGCTCAGTCCTAAGTTCCATGTATCTCTGTCCCGAAGAGTATGGTACATACCTTGAAATGCGATTCAAGATCATATTTGATGGGATTTGTGCAGGAACATAAGAAGCGTAGAGCACGGCGAGGATCGTAGAGTACTGTATGTCTGCGTGGATGATCAGAAATGAGTATAAACGTCCATATTTTGGATCAGTACTGAGACTAACCGTTAATATGAAGATCGCTCTCAAGCCCATTTAACCGGGCAGCCGAAACAGCAGTACGCTTGAACAGGAAATCAACATTCTCCAAGTAGCAGTAAATGCCACATATACGTACGTCAATATAGTTCAATATGAAGATCAACACGATCGTGGGGAGAAGGCGCATATCGAGGATCCTGACTAATTGCTTTTCTGCGGTGAGCCGACGGGAGGGGATAAG
Organism: Phlebia brevispora; assembly: GCA_027627325.1. Taxonomy (NCBI): domain Eukaryota; kingdom Fungi; phylum Basidiomycota; class Agaricomycetes; order Polyporales; family Meruliaceae; genus Phlebicolorata; species Phlebicolorata brevispora. Next base: position 14,730 of record JANHOG010000413.1, read on the forward strand.
CAGTTCGCTGTCAGAGTCAATCAACTCAGAGGAAGCCTTCTCCGCCTCGGCCTGTTCGACTGAGGAGGCATCCTTCTGGTCAATCTGGTCCTCGAGCACGATGGACGGATTTTCGGCGCTTTTCTCGGAAGACATCTGAGCAGATCTGGGCTCTCGATGTGAGCACACGGTCGTGTCTCAGAGAACAGGGAGCGTACCTGCGACTTCATGCAGGTCTTATAGCCAGTTCCCAAGCAATGAGACGCCAGGTGACGCTAGTGTGTGGAAGAGATGCGGATGGTACCCGTGACCGTCCCACCTGGTCATATGGAAGCTGAGCACCCTTGTATGGAGCCCTGTCCACGCCCTGATGATAGGCAGCTAGGGCCGCGCGGAGCATGAAGCTATAGTGGGTTCATTGTATTCTCAGGATTCACTGGTAGAAGTGATCATGCATACCCAGGACGGTGCCGCTCTATACACCACTGTAGCCGCGGTGCTTCTATCTGTACAGTAATAGCCAGAAGCACGCCTCTCCGAGCTTGAGGTATCAATTTCGGTACCTTACGCTTCACTGTGCATAATAAGAAGCTGCTGTATTCTCTTCCATATTTCAGCCCGCTGAGTGAGCCGCAGTGTTTGAGCTTCATTGGCACGTATGAGAATGCAGAACAAGAATGTGAGTGAGAAGGGTCAGAGGTCATCTATTTCTGGTCCTTACCTTCTTGCAATATAACAGTGCTATTGACTGCGGACTTCAGATGCAGCGAAATCGTAACGTACGCTGGCATGGGTGCGCGATCATTGGTGAACATCGAGGTCAGGATCATAACACGAGGCGTCGAAGCTGCGAACTAAGGTTTGCGCCACAATGTCGGATAAGGGGTTATCTGCTGAAATGACGAGACTAGTTGATGCGCACTTCACTCGCCCAGCCCTCCTCGAAGGTCAGCTGCATTGGTCATTGATGCGCTCCTACCGCGTGTGCGGTGCGAAGTTGAACCCTACGCAGATCTCGTCAGATGGTTATACAATGAAAGTGTTCAAATCTGCCATACATTCACGTTACTGATGCGCCGAGATGAAGAAGAGCTCCCGCGCGTACTACGCCCGTCCGGAGACACCTCCGGCGCGGGTGAACTCAACACCAAACGCAGGCTTTGCGTATGAGGCAGGCATAGACCTGATATCCGATGCATTGCCTGTGATAGGATCTATATGGTTACAGATGATATTACAGATATGAGCTACATGTCAACGCGGGAGCCCGATGCGAAAATATTACAATGCCGATGCCAAAGTTATGCATGAGATGATAAGTTACGGACCATAATCAATGTTCTCGTAGCATTCCATCAATCGTCATCTTCCGTGGTCTTCACGAATTCCATCGGTGGTAATGGCTGGAATGAAGGCAACACCGGCCTTGACGACTCCCGACGCCCCGTCCGCCCTTCGTACACGCTTCCTTCTCGACTCGGAGCGACAGAAGCGACAGAACCTGACCTGCTCCTTGATGTGCTTGAGAAGACAGGGATGGAAAGACTGCCCTCCCGGCCATGCATCGCACGGAGGGGCGGGCTATGTGGAGGAGAGTGCAACAGTGCCGCAGCAGGTATTGGTTTAAGTGCTGGGCTGTCCTTCTTGCGCACCAGCGCCGGCTGCGAACGCGCAGAGGACGTTGGGGCTAAAGTTGGGGCTAAAGTTTGCGAGATGGAACTCCTCCGGGAAGGAGAGAACGAGAAAGTCGCAAGCTCCGCTGCTTCAGGTGAATGTGCGGGGTCAAGTCTCGAGGAGGCTGTACGAGACCGAGCGTGACTTGATGACGGCCCAGCTTCAGCCGTCTGGCTCTGATGAGAAGGGCTTGCGTATGATAACGCAGCGCGCTGTGCTGGAGGTATGTTATGTTCCTCGACTTTCGGAGTTGCAAGCGACATGGAGCTGCGAAGGTATGCACGCGCACCGCGCTCTCCGGAAGCCATGTCACCACTGGACACCGCTGGTATTGACATGGATGGCACTGCTGACATCGAC
>JANHOG010000414.1:0-16719 GCA_027627325.1 Phlebia brevispora
CTTGAGAGCCAGCTCTTCAGGACCGGCCAGAGCACGCAGGAGACCGCGTTCTGCCTCCAAATCCGCAGATGACGGCGAGGAGGCGCTTTGGACATCCAACTCCGTCAACCTCCTTCGTATAACCTTGAGTTTCGCCTCTGCTACGTCAAGCTTTCCTGAACACGTTGCTCCGTCGACAATTGGAGCTTGTACATGTTCAAACTTCTCCAGGAGATCATTCTTCGCCCGCTCAACCTCAACCGCGGCATCCCTCTTCCTCCGTCTCTCCTTCTCAGCTTCTGCATCTCTCTTTCCCGCGAGCTGCTCCTTCAATTCCTCCACTTGGATATTAAGACGGTTGATGGCCTCAACGTACTGTCCGACGTGCCTGTTCACGTTCAGCACGTTTCGCGTGACAACCTTGGTCTTGATTCTGGTGGCCCGCTCTGCGTAAATGAGGGTATTGTGCGTGTCGTCAAAGTGAGCTGACGTCGGCGCGACACATACGATCATGACTGTCTTACAGTTGCCGCCTAGGGAGAACTTCAGCAAGCGTGTCAGCTTGCTATTGCGGTAGGGGATATGTCGAGTCGCGCCTCCACTTTCACAGAGAGCATTAATGCAGTTCCCCAGCGCAAGAAGCGACTTGTTGATGTTGGCACCCTCCACCATGCGCTGACCCATATTCGTAGTTGCGGCAGCACGCTCGCTGCCTGCGAGATCAATGATCGATAATGTCGCCATTGTCCGCGTTTCCGAGAGGGATGCGGTGTGCGGGGCCTGGGTGACATGGACCTGAAGGACAGCATGCGACCTTGAGGAAGTTTCATTGGCATGTGTAGGGGATTGCGTCCTGCGGGAGTTGCCCAAAAGCACAATCTGCTTCACCTCGTCTGCAGTCCTCGGCCGGTGTTCCACTAGACCGACCACCTTCACCGACTTGTCTTCCCGGATCTGTAGGCCGCCACGTGGAGTGGGCGTGCCTGGCTCAGCGAGTAGATCTCTGATTTCTTCATTGTAGATTTCGAGAAAAGTGACGACGACATCAATGTCGTAGTCTTCCTTGCGATCCTCAATTTCGCGGAAGAGGTCGGCCATCGCAAGGTAGATGACCCCTGGGTCAGCGTCCGTTCCACTGATAGTATGTGTCTTTCCGCATCCTGTTGCCTAGAAGGACCAAAGGTTCGGCAGAGGCGTGAGACGCACGCAAGACAGCTTCGCAACAGTACTTACTCCGTACGCAAATATAGTAGCGTTATAACCGTCCAATAGATTCTTCAAGAGCGGCTTTGCTGTTCCTTGGTATACATCCTGCTGCGCTGCTTCACCATTGAATACTCTGTCGAAAATGAATCTTCTGTCTTTGTATCGTTTCGTCCCTGGTGGCAGAAAGCCGCGTTCTACAAAAGCTCTTGAGGGGTCCCTCTCTTGGGGATCAAAGGTGAGCACACGGTCGTCGATGATTTGGACGATGTCTCGAAGGGAGGACTGAGTGGTAACAGATTTCGCAGGGGTCGACAGTGCGCCATCCGTTCTTATGCATGCATCGTAAACGCGTTCCGGGAGTCGCGCGGCTTCCCAAGCCGTCGGTGGTCGTACGCGAACTTTGTTCTCTAAGTCAGGGACTGGTTTGGCCATGAAAGTGTCGAACACGACGTACCAGCAACGTTGATGGATCCTGCTGCAACCATTATACAGAAAACAATATTTCCAGGTCGTAAAACGCAGATGAAAGGTCCGCAGGGTCGTAAAGGGTCGTCGTGGGTCGCAGGCAAGTCCAACCACACATGACAACCACGCGACACTCTAACGCGTTCACTCGAAGGGTCGCCACGTGATCGCGCGTAACTCAACGGATAAGGGGTTATCCGACCAAAATCCAGGAAATTGCTCTTTCGTCGCCGACGCGAACTCAACGATGTCTACCGACACCATCCGCGTCGTCGCGCCAGCCGACTTTCACGTCCATCTCCGACAAGGCTCATTCTCAGAGCTAGTCACCAAGCATGTGAGGAAAGGAGGATTCACGTTGGCATATGTCATGGTGAGCATGGCATCTACTTCTTCATCTCGTAGTCCTTGACTCGACCAAGCCCAATCTTCAACCACCTATCAAAAGCACAGAGGAGGCTTTACTATACAAGGCTCAACTGCAAGCCATTGACCCCTCGGTGGAATATCTGATGACGTTGTACCTATCTCCGGAGCTTACCCCGGAGGAAATCAGAAAAGCGAAAGCAGCTGGTATCGTTGGTAAGTGACGCGTAGATCTCGTACCTGAATCCCGTATCTCTGAACAATAACTAGGTGTGAAATCATATCCTCGAGGTGTTACGACTAACTCCGAAGGTGGTATCGAGTCCTATGAAACGTACTATCCTGTCTTCGAAGCAATGGAGCAAGTCGATATGGTCTTGAACCTCCATGGAGAAGTTCCTTCAGATCCAGCGACTAATACGTGCGTCCTTAACGCCGAGCCTACATTCCTTCCCCACCTGCGGAAACTTCATGCTCGATTCCCGAAGCTGCGGATCGTGCTTGAGCATGCGACCACGAAGGCAGCCGTCGACTGTGTCAAGAGCTTGGGTGATACTGTCGCGTGCACGATCACTGCGCACCACCTTGCACTGACAGTCGATGATTGGGCCGGACAGTCGTTTAACTTCTGCAAGCCTGTAGCAAAGTATCCTGAGGATCGGAAGGCACTGCAAGATGTAGTGAAAGAAGGTGTGTATTGATCCGAGTTCCCGATTAAATGGACGCTAATAATTGTTGCCAGGACACCCCCGTTTCTTCCTCGGATCTGATTCTGCACCACATCCACCGAGTAAAAAATCGACTGCGACACCCACACAGCCCTGTGCAGCGGGCGTATACACCTCTCCGATCCTACTTCCGCTTGTTGCTCATCTCCTCGAATCATTCGATGCACTGGACAAGCTCGAGCCTTTTGTAAGCACGAATGGAAGAGCATTTTACAAGCAACCTATCAGGATGACCCTCGTCGAGAACGAGAGTGGAGAGGTAGAGGAGAGACAAGATACGGTTGTGCTCCGCAGAGCGAAGGCTACGGTGGAGAACCAGTATGTTGTACGCGAGAACAGTGTTGTTCCGTTCTGGGCGGGCAAAGAGCTGGAATGGGAACTGGCATGATGAGGAAATGAAAGATAAGACACAAATTACAGACATTCTTTCCTAGATCAAATGCGGATACGAAGCTGGAGTCTAGTGATGAAGAACACATATGTTGTGCCCGTCGTGCAACTTGCATAGTCGCTGTCTATGTATGCTTTTCTTCGTATTTGCGACACTGCATTGTGGATCGTAGCCAAACTAGGATAAGCAGCAAGACATCCGTACTCGCCCATATTGGTCTGCGTGACGCGTCCTCGATGGCCCATGCGCACGCGACGCGTCGGTGGATATGAGCGCGTCTTGGGCGCTTGAAGAGCGCTTCCTTATTCTTTCTCAACTATCACGTTCACTCTCAATCTGTACGCACATCACCCTCCATCACAATGGCCGTTACTTTTCACGCTCTGAAAAAGACGTCAGAACTACCTTCACAAGTCGATAGAGTTGTCAAATTGTTCCAGACACCCTTACCTAGCACGGAGGAGATCGCGGCCCTACCATGTCTTACACCCATTGCAGCTAAACACCTTCAGAAGATCCCTGATCGTCCGCATGTCGAGGGCGTCATACATGACAAGTTACTGGGCGTTGCAAACTTGGTATTGATGCAGTCGGCTGGGATAGAAGAGCTAGTCAATCTCCACGACGGATACGGCCCTCGACATACAAGACCGCTTTGGCAAACGCTGCTGGGAACAATAGCGCGATATTCACACAAGGATGCAGAGGTCATGTAAGTATCTCTATCCTGAAGTCTCTTGTCTGCTCTTCGTGACACTCGATGTCGATGTAGACGCGATATTCCCTTCATTTATCCTAAAGGATTTCGAAGAGAGCAGGACGTAGCATCCATGCTAGTCACGTTCGCAGCCGAAGAATCTCTTATCGAGTCTAATCTGAAGCCTGAAGACGATGAGCACAGCAATAATCGGACGTCGACGGGTTTGTCCGATGCTGTTCAACAGCTCAAACTAACTTCCAGCTGCGATTCTCCTCCTGAGTCTGGAGTTGAGAGCGAGGGCGAGGACGAGGACGAGGACGAGGGCGAGGGCGAGGGCGAGGGCGAGGGCGACTCCACCGAGGAATCATCATATGACGAACTCAAGGATCATCCTATCTTCACAGCAGACCCTACCACCTGGAGACCGAAATACGACGAGGGAGAGCTCTTCTTTGGCCTCGATCGGGTTGACGAACATGAACCTCCTGAAGAGAAGTTATTAGACCTCCCACTGGATGCCCATATTCTTGCTGAACGTCGTGCCTGGCACGACGTGTTGTTCCCGGTGCTTTGTGTTGCTGAAGGAGCGAAGATCATCCCTCTCGTTTCGAGCGCTGTGTATCAGCGGGCTACATGGGACATCGATCTTCCTGTGGTCGGATTCGAGATGTCTAAGTTCGGGAGTACCGTCGGCGTATTTGTCGGCTGGTTTGATACGTCCTCCAATGCGGATCATAAGGTCAGTGCACCGGCAAGTCTAGCGAAGGTACCATTACTGATTAGAGACAATAGCCAATGGTCCACATCTTGTTCCCAGACGAGGACGTCAGCGAGCTTTCGAAGGACTCGCTGTCCCGTGCAGGATACTTCGACTTATCGCAGCCACAGTCTGCGCTGGAATTGGGACAGTTCATGGCATCATTGGGATACCAGTTCGAAGCCTTGCGTGAGGAGCTGCCGTCACGACGCTTGCGCAATTTGCACTGGCGTTGCGACGACGTGGGCGCAACATGGGCGGAAGATGTTGAAGACTGGCGAGATTCTGTGCAAGCTTGATGGACCTGCCAGGGACGATTGAGAAGATCCACGCGCGCGCGACGCGCTCAGTTCATATGAGCGCGTCATGGGCGTCTATGGAATGTTTCCTTGTTCTTTCTGAACCATCACGTCGTTGCTCTCCCTTTTCATGTCGGTCACGTTCCACACCTTCCAGGACGCGTCGAAACTCCCTTCGAATGTCGATAATGTCATGCAATTGCTGCAGAGACCGCTACCTAACACTCAGAAGATCGCGTCGTTACCGTGTATAACACCCATCGCAGCCAAGCAACTCCAACGAATTCCTGTCCGCCCGCTGGATGAGAGCCTCATGAATGAGAAGTTATTGGATGTAGCCAACCTTGTACTAATGGCGTCGGCTGGGATAGAAGAGCTGGTCAAGCGTGGCGATGGGTGTGGTTCTCGTCCCACGAAGTCACTTTGGTATACGCTCCTCCGAAGTATAGCACGATGTTGTCATCAGGATGCGGAAGTTTCGTACGTACGCGTTCTGATCTTCACGAGTTATTACGTATCATGTATGAATCTGAAACTGTCAATAGAGGTGACGTCCCCTTCATCTACCCTCAAGGCTTTGAAGGAGAGCAAGGCGTGGCTTCTATGCTAGTCACTTTCTCAGCTGGAGAGTCTCTCATCGCGTCCAACCTCAAGGCTGAAGATAGCGTTTTTCCCTGCGATACAACGTCGATGCATTTGCCCGGCGCTGTCCAGTGCATCAACCTAACGGCAAATTGCGATTCTCCTCCCGAGTCTGGGGTCGAAGATGAAACATGCACGAACGACAGTGAGGACGACGGGGCCGAAGACGATTACCAAAGCATGGATTCCTCATACGATGAACTCGATGATCATCCCATCTTCACTGCGGAACCTGATTTTTGGGAACCGGAATATGATGAGGCGGAACTGTTCTTCGGTCTTGATCATGTGGATGAACATGAACCCTCGGAAGCAGCATGGTTGGATCTCCCACTATGCGCACATATTCTTGCCAGCCGTCGTGCTTGGCCCGTCGTAACGTTCCCAATTCTCTCTGTCGCTAAAGCAGAGGAGATCGTCCCTCTCCTTTCCACTGTCCTGTACCAGCGAGCTACATGGGGCATCGACATTCCCGCGATTGGCTTCGAGATATCTGACTTCAGTAGCATTGTTCGTGTACATGTCGGGTGGCTTGGATCATCTTCGGGAGTTGACCAATTGGTACGTGTCTATTCGCCATCAAGATGCAGTTCCCTTGTTAACTACAGACAATAGCCATCGATTCACATCTTGCGCCCAGACGAAGAAGTCAGCAAGCGCCTGCCAGATTCATTGTCTTGTGCAGGACTTTTCGACTTATCGAACCCACAATCTGCACTGGAATTAGCCCAGTTTGTGATATCATTGGATTATCAATTCGATGCACTGCGAGACGAGCTGCCATCACGGCGTCTGAGCCGTCTTGGATGGCGTTCCGACGATGTAGATGCAACGTGGGCAGAGGATGTCGAAGGCTGGCGAACATTTGTGGACAAATCGGATGGATCCAGGTACGGTCTATCCTGTTTACCTGACTTGTCGGAACAGCATGCCTGAATGCGGCCGGGACCGCGGCTTGTGTGTGGAATCATCATTTATCTGACTGCTCGTTGTAGTACCGCGGACAGTTCTTACCCCCATACCCCACCGCCTGGACACAAGTTCAACATCGATATGCCCCCTAAGCGTGGTTCAAAACGAGAAAGACCGTCGAAGAGTGCACCAGCTACAGTTCAAGGGTATGTTTAATGAGTGTGTGGTCGATCCTGTTACTGAATTCTGTCCAGTGCGACGGCAACGCCGCAGTATGTATTCACTCCTCGTCTTGCTCAAAACCGGCTGCGCTAATCCGCTATGCCGAGCAGGAACAAGCAGGGAAGCACTCAAACTCAAGGTTCAAGTACGAAGCAGTTTTCTGCGTCAGAGTACGTGTCATCTACGACTTTTCTTGTGTTTCGAAACTACATTTCTGCGACTCAGGTTTGCAAAAGTCAACGATACAAACATAACCCAACGCTCGTCCATAGTGACATGGATGCTTCATCGATGGACGTTTACCATCGCGAAGTACAGATTGCCCAAGACTCCTCACAGTTTCCCACCTGAATACGAGCGTATGGTCGAGGCCTATGATAACCTCAGCCGTTTCGAATGGGTTGAAAATTGGGAGATGGCTGTGAGCTGTTTTTGATCTCAACTCACATCCTAGTACTCACATCATGGCAGGAAAATATGCCCCCCGTTGATTCTTGTCTCGCGAAATATCGAGACGTAATGTTCACGGCGTATACCGTATGGAAAGGCTCGCCATCCTACGAGCCCCGCTTCATGGACACCAAACACGCGAATGTGGTAAATTCAAGACTTTCTTTACTCTTCAAGAGTGTGGACGGAGCGTATACCCGAGAGGCCAGGCCGTTCGCGAATTTTGAGGCTGAAAGTCGTCACGATTGGGATGCGTTAATGTTCAATTTCTACATTGATGGCTCCGCAAATGCCACGTCTGCAGATGTCTTGTAAGTGAATTAAGATATACTCCCAGGCTACTTCGGACTGAAGGTTTCGACAGTCTCGAAAGAGAGCTACGTCTACCACGCAATACTCTGTCCGACCAGCTTGCTCTCAGTAGCCGTAAAGAATATATTAATGGCTTACAGGACTGTCTTGAGGAATGGTCGAATCAAAACTCTGCTGTTCGAAGTCACGTCAGGAGGCATGAAGACGGGGAAAATCAACTATTTCGAGAACAGTGTAAACAGGCTTACCTTGCCTCCGTTGACCTCGGGACACGATTCGAGGGTTTAGCATCTAGCTCACGGATCCGTGCCGTAGTGCAAGCACAAGCAAAGACGGAGCCGGCGTCTGCTAAATGCGATGCTATTTTGGTCACGTCTATACCCGTCAATCTTGAAAGAGGCGTGGAGACTAAGGTGCTCGAGGCGTACAAGAACTTCAGACTCGCTAAAATTGACGACGACAAGGGCTCTGTAGAGTCGAAGGTCCCATCAAGCGCTAGTGAAGAACAGACGACTTCGGATGCCATCGAGAACGTCACAGGTGCAGGTAGGAACGAGAACGCAGGCAGGGATACTGAAGATGCAGGCAGTGGTACTGAAGATACAGACGAGGATGCCCATCATGTAGGCGGGAACCCCAAAGACGCAGTCGAGGATGCGCAGAGTTCACGTAAACGCATCAAATCGCTTGCACTGTATTACTTTCCTTTGGGAGTCGTCGGTAATGACCCCATGCACAAAGTACTCTTGAAGGGTACAACTTCAGTCAACCCGGGTACAGCTACTCCGCATGCCGCCGATACGCCGGCCAATGATTTGGTCACAGAGGCCCTCCCGAGCATCTTCCTGCCACAGTTGGTTGTCGAGTACAAGAAACAAGATCAGCCTGAGGGCAAAGCTTTGAACCAGGCACGGATGTACTCCGTAGCCAGCATATCCTATCTCGCAGCGATAGGGATAAAAGCGTACCCTGTATTCACACTCGCGGCTCATGGTACATTAGGGAATCTCATAATGACATGGATGTCGGAGAACGGCGTAAGTACATCTTCGACCTTATTGCATGACTTCCGCTGACTTTGCGATAATTGGGAACCTGGTGTCCAGGCGATTTACATGATGGAACGGAACATTCGCAAGTTTGACATCTCGAATCCTCTGTCGGCGTTCCATTTCGCCAGTATCTTACTTCGTTTGAGGGCTAGGGACAGGGAGCTGAGTGCTTTGTTCAGGGAGCACGAGAAAGGTCTCCTAGAGAAGCTTTCTAACGGAGACTGGGAGAAGTGGGCGATGGAAGACCGTGTCAATCGCCAGTCACAGGCATCCACTTCGAGTGGTACTCCTGTGGTGGCTTCAGGCCAGAAGACGCCGCTGGCCGTCCTCCCCGAAGACGATGAGCACGGCTTGGCGGAACAAGTGGGGTCGATGAGAATTAATTAGATGCGATGGAAGTCTGCGCTTGCTCCATCGCACCCTGCCTTTCCTGTATATCCTAGTTAACGAGCGTCCGAAATGGCATGAAATCTGTGCTACGCGCTGCTGGTTGTACAACTACACCGTTGACAATTCGGAAAGTACCCGATCGTCAACGATTTCTGTTGTGCACCTTACCAACGGACTGTATACTTATATACCGTCTTTATTAACGGAAACCTTGCCATTTTTTGAAAAGCTGGAGCAGACCTAGGTGGTCCAGAGACTCGCGCCGAAGGCAGCACGTCCAACCCGGGACAGTTGCCCAGCCTGGAGGAGGAGGAGGAGGATAGGTATTTTGAGCTGCGTACAGACCGAATACATGCTAGTAGGCTATTACCTGGCATGAACGCGGCGTGGGCGTCTACAGGGCATCTGCTTGTTTCTTCTGGATCATCACATCGTTGCTCTTGCTCCGTCGCGTTTCGCAATTTCCAGGACGCGTCGAAAATCCCCTCGAATATTGAAATGGTTATTCAGTTACTCAGAAGATCGCTGCCTGAAACTCAGAGAGTCGCGTCGTTGCCATCATCGCGGAGGTGTAGCTTTCACGCTGCCGCTTCCTCAGCTAATATAGGATCGACCTTTGCGAAGGAATTAACTCTCATTCTCCTCCGCTGGATATGAGTTTTCGATGCCTACGATACCTTAGCACTTGAGCTCTCAAATTTAAATGTCACGTCATACTCAAAGCTATGCCTCCGGTGAATACACAGCTGTCAATCTCCACGCGCACGCGACGCGCTCATGAGCGCGTCGCGGGCGTCTATAGAGCGTCTCATCGTCTTTCTGAACCATCATCTAGCTGCTGTTGCTCTCCATGTCCGTCACGTTTCACAGTTTCCAGGACGCGTCGGGCCTCCCTGCGAATGTTGACGCAGTTGTTCAATTGCTCACAAGACCGTGTCTCGACACTCAGAGGATTGCGTCGTTGCCATGCCTTACCCCCATCGCGGCCAAGCAGCTTCAACGGATCCCTGCGCACCCGCTTTCTGAGACCGTTATGAACGAGAAGCTGTTGGATGTTGCAAATCTTGTGTTAATGGCGTCGGCTGGTATAGAAGAACTAGTTAGCCGTGGCGACGAATGCGGATCTCGACCGACTAAGCCACTTTGGTATACGCTCCTACGAAGTATAGCACGACATTGCCATAAGGACATGGAAATTATGTACGTGTTCCCATCTCCATGAGTTGATGCATGTTTCGTGTAATACTCAATACTCTCCATAGAGGAGATACGTCTTTCGTCTATCCGAAAGGCTTTCGGGGAGAGAAAGGTTTAGCTTGCATGCTAGCCACTTTCGCGGCTGATGAGTCTCTCATCGCATCAAGTTTTGAGGCTGAAAGATGTACTATTACAGACGCCGTGGCCATAGCGTGTTTGTCTGATGCTGTTCAATGTATTGACACAGCTGCAGGTCATAGCTCTCCCGCGGAATCTGGTGTGGAAGAAGAATCAACCTTGAACGATAGCGAGGACGAGAAAGAGGAGGACAGTTACTCTTCTGAGGATTCGTCGTATGACAAACCCAGGTATCATCCCATCCTCAGTGCAAACCCTACCTATTGGAAACCGGAATACGACGAGGGAGAGCTTTTCTTTGGCCTTGATCATGTGGACGAACACGAGACTCCTGGAGGAACATGGCTTGACCTCCCCCTTGATGCACATCTTCTTGCCGGCCGTCGCGCCTGGCCCGTCGTATCGTTCCCAGTTCTCTGTGTTGCCGACGCAGAAGAGATCATCCCTCTCATTTCCAGTGCAGTGTGCCAGCGAGCTGCCTGGGGCATTGGCATCCCTGTCGTTGGGTTCGAGATGTCCAAGTTTGACAGCATCGTTCGTGTATATATCGCGTGGTCCGATTCATCTCTGGGAACTGAGCAAATGGTACGCGTCTGTTCATTATCTAGATGCATACTTTCATTCACTGGAAACAATAGCCATCGATTCAGATCTTACGCCAAGATGAAGATGCGTGCAAGCGTTCGACGGTCCCATTGTCTTCAGGGTTCTTCGACTTATCAAGTCCGCAATCCGCACTAGAGCTAGCACACTTCATATTGTTGTTGGATCATCAGCTCGAAGACATGCGGCGCGAACTGCCGTCACGGCACTTGCAAAATCTTCGATGGCGCTCTGACGATATGGATGCAGCATGGGCAGAGGATATTGAAGGCTGGCGAACATTTGTGGACCAATCTGATGAATCCAGGTACGGCATACGCTACTTATTGGACATGTCAGAGTGTCGTGATTTAAATGCGTCCGAGGCGATGACTTATAAGTCAAGGCTCATCTCGTCTCACATCTGGTTGTAGTACCTCGAACAGCTCTTATTCCCATACCTCAACATCTGGACACGAGTACGACAGCGATATGGCAAGGAAGCCAAAATCAGAGCAAGTGTCTCGATCGGCTCCCCCCACACTTCAAGGGTAAGCGTATTGATTCTATACATTTTACAACAGCATTACTCAATTCTATATAGCACGGCTGTACAGTCTCGGTATGTGTTGGGAAATGCCGTTGTCCTCGAACGTCGATAACACTTGCGTTCAACGTGACTATCTTTGCACGAAGTAGTACCAAACCGCAAACAGAAAAACTGCAAGGAGACGCACAGACCGAGGACACACGTACCAAGGCATTCTCTGCGTCCTCGTATGTGTGATATATGACAGTGCTTATATCTGTGCTTAATGACATTCTCGTATTCAGCTTTGCCAGAGTCACTCAACCTAGCATCGACGAGGGTTCATCGATAACCACGTGGATGCTTCATCGGTGGACCTTTCCTATCGCTAGGATCGAGTTACCTGATTCGCACCTTATCTCTGCACCACCCGAGTTTCAGCGTATGCTCGACATATACAACAAAGTCAGTCGTTTTGAATGGATAGAAGGCTGGAAGGCAGTTGTAAGCCCGTTTTCGCTACCGCCTCGTAGCCTGATGTTCACATCGTTTCAGGAGAATATACCACTCGTCGATCAATGTGTAATGAGCTATCGGGAGAAGCTGTTCTCCGCTTATGGCGAGCTACAACAGTACGAACCAAACCCCCCCTTCATGGAGACCAAACAGGCGAACCTACTTCAGGCAAGACTCACTTTAGTATTCAACAGTGTGGATGGCGCATATACGAGGGGCGCACGAGAATTCAACCCCTTGGAGGCCGAAAGTCGTCACGACTGGGACGCACTCTTATTCAATTTTTACGTTGATGGCGACTCCAGAAACGCTACCTCTCCCCACGTCTTGTGAGTGAAGTAACATAGATCTCTAGGTTGCATCGGCTGATTGTTATAACAGTCTCGAAAGAACGCTACGGTTGCCACTCAACAATTTCGCGCATCAGGCTGCTCTCCCTAACCATACCGAACACGTGGCCAACTTGCAGGAGCGTTTGTTACGATGGCAGGCACACAATCAGGAGGTCTCCTTCCATGTTGACGCCCACTTTACCCAGGATCAGCAGCTTAGACAGCAATGCTCACAAGCCTGGGAAGCAGGATTCAGCCTGTTGAGCCGATTCAGGGCTTTAAATCGTGACCCTACCCAATTTCGCTCGAGGGTGCAAGCGCAAGCGAAGACAGAGCCGGTGACCAGTAAATGCGATGCCATCTTGGTCACGTCTGTCCCCATATCTCTCGAGGGGGTTGCTAAGCCAAAGACGGTGCTTAGGTCATACAAGAAGTTTAGACTCGCTTACATTGACGAAGGTAATGGCTCTGTTGCACCCAAGATCTCGACAACCGCTGCGCAGCCACCTGAGACATCCTTGAATCCGAAGGAGGATGGCGAGGATTTCGACCAGGATTCCGAGGCTGAGGACGCAGATGAGGACCCCAAGGACGCAGCCCCCCCCGGGCGCGAATCGCGAACCTGAGCATCCACTCTATCACTTTCCTCTCGGTGTCGTCGGTAACGAACCAATGCACAAAGTACTCTGGAAGGACGCACGTCCGGTCGATGCGGATGCACCTACCTCCGACATTACTGGCTCCATCGACGCGATTCCTTCATCTCTTGCGCCGCCTTCGAGCCCAGACGACTCCGGACCGTCCCTTAACGTCTTCTTGCCACAATTGGTGGTTGAGTACAAGAAACCCGACCAGTTTGAAAAGATGGCTCTGAACCAAGTACGTATGTACTGTGTGGCCAGTGTGTCTTATCTCGCGGCAATAGGGATCAAGACGTATCCAGTATTCGCACTCGCCACGCACGGCCCATTAGGGAATCTCATAATGGTTTGGATGTCGGAGAATGGTGTACGTACTTCTCCTATTACTGTATACTTCCGTTGACGTTGACGCAATTGCGAATCCGACGTCCAGGCAATTTATATTATGGAGCAAAACATCCGCAAGTTTGATATCTCGAATCCTCTTTCCGCGTTTCATTTCGCCAGTGTCCTGATTCGTTTGAGGGCTAGAGACAAGATACTGAAGGAAATGTTCAAGGAGCATGAAGAAGAGTTGATAATGAAGCTTGCGAAGAGAGACGGCCTGCAGTGGGCGATGGAAAGGCGATCCGGAGATCAACCAAAGAAGAAAGTTTCCAGGAAATCCCGCGTGGCTGCTCAGTCGCTGGCCACCCTTCGCGAAGACGACGAGCAGGTCCGCGACCTGACAAATAGGATGCTGTCGACGCGAATCAAGTAGACAACGGGAGACATCACAGACTGATTCGCCTTTGTCCATCCGCATTATTTTGCAACGCTGGATTTTGCAGAATTCGTACTACGCGCTGCTAACTATGACTCGGACGAGTATTACTATGACATCCTGGATTCGAGCTCTATACGAGCATTGATCTCTGATTCCCTGCCGCTTAAAGTCGACCGCCTGCGTGACCGTCGCTCTTGCAATGTACGAGACGAGAAACTTTAATGACCTCCATCACGTGATCGTGCAGTCCGCGGTGGCGATAACGCGTCTCGCGCCGCGTCCGACTCAAGGTCGATTGAACCACTGCTTGCACTAGTTCCGATGTATTGTGAGGAGCTATTTGAAACCCTTTATTCCTGTCCATTATTCCCAGAGGCCTTTGATTGTATATATACTGCTTGCAGCTTTAGCCCAGTTACGTCGATCTCACCCCACATCAGTAAACCTTCAAGGCTTCTGTAAGCGTCAGTACAGAAGCTTCAGCGCCGCCAGAAAGCGCTACAGAACGCTACATTTGGACGCAGACTCTCAGCTCACAGAAAGGTCTAAATCGGCCTACAGAAGCAAAGTTGTATCTCGCTACGTGGCACAAACTGTAAGGGTTCTCTATTTTTCCTGAATACATACAACATGTACTACTCCCAATACAATTACAGCTAACTTGTACGACTGGTGCATCAACCGTGGTAAGCCTTTCTTTTCACCATCAGAAGCGTCAGATGACAGACGCTGCACCTTTTCCTGATGCAGTCCTCGGGCTGCCGCTGCATTACTGAGATTTCAAGTCTTACAATACTCTCTCACGTTTTTCTGGTTCGTACCGTTTGTTTTCAGGTTCGCAGCTGCCGATAAGCATTCCTGCATTGACGCGTTCGCGTCGACTGTAACGTGGAGGCTGCGTCGATGGGTCTGTACTGCGACAAGCTCGAGTTTCACTGACTCGGCATTCAACTCTCCGACGGACTTGGAGCGTATAGTCGACATCTACGATGAGGCAGGTTGCTTTCAACGGTCGAGAGAACGGGAGGCAGCGGTGAACTAATTTTCACTCTTACTTTGGATCCGGCATTTACGTCGCTTTAGGAGGGTATTCCACTCGTTGGTCTGCGTTGCGTGTGGCGCGGGGTACGCATGTCAGGGCCTCGCGAGGCTTGCAAATATCTGAGCGAATGGTATTCGCGTCATCTCTCGGGACAGCCAGGATACGCTGTTTGAGAAGTGCCACGAATCTTGGTCGGCGGCAATCGATCTAATCCGGGTTCAAGGCAGAACGGTGCCCTTGCTGGTTCTGCTCAGCGGTGCAAGGGTGGGCAAAGACAGAGCCAGCGTGCGGTACCTGCGATGCCATCTTGGACACGCTTATGCCTATATTTCGCCACCATTCAACCAGCAATACCCAAGTCGTACGAGAAATTTCGACGCACTATTGTTCCGCACAGAATCGGCTCTCTGATCTCCGCGTTCGTAAGAGATGCGTGCGAGGATACTGTGGCAGGTCGCCCTTCTCTCCACGTCGCCAGAAATAACTTCTTTCAACTAAGCCTGACGGCCACACATTCTCCACGTCTAGGCAATCTGGACAGCCTGCAGCCTGACATTCTTCGGGGTGCAGCAGCCTCGAGTCAGCCGTCCATGGACGGCTTGTTACCTCAGCTGAGTACTGAGTGCAGAAAATCGGGTGAACATGAGATGATAACGCTAAAACAAACCTGTACAGCAGTGCGTAGTGAGCGTGCTACAGCTCGTGGCGATAGGTACTAAGTCGTATCCGATGTTCGCCGCACGGCACAAGGGATGCGCCCTCGACGCATAGAATGTGGAAAATCGGTGTTTGTATCTCTCCAGCATTACTGTCAGGCTTGGGCTGATTCTGCCATCTAGACGGCATATGTCAAGAAACGGAACGTTCGCAAGCTCGACATTTCCAGGTCGCTGTCAGCGCTGCGATTCGCCGCAGTCTTGCTCCGTCTGAAAGCGCCGCGCGACAGGGAGCTGAGAAGGTCATTCGAGGAGGGCGAGGAACTTTTCATAGAGAGAGCTTTCCCGCTGCGGTTGCGTGGCGTGAGCGGATGGAGCGCCTGGAGCGGACGGGCGAGCGGAGCTCCATAGCACTTCTATTGCTTGGGGTACATCGAGACACTGGGTGTGCTGGTCACATTGTCTGAAGGCGGTGAGTACGCTGACGACCTGTCGAAACGACTGAGCTCGGCGAGACTCTTGCCCGGCCGCTGCGTCTTGTAATAGTCTATTACTTTATTGGTTTCTATATTTTCGCTGTACGATTCGCAGCAATGACCGTTCCCTGGAAGGTGTTTATGTCATGCTTCTAAAAGTAAGAATGTCCTTATTCGCAGGCGGTCTCTTCCGCGTGTTCCATGTGTCAGATACGCTCTTTTGTTTTTTGTGCGTTAGGATTTGAGGATGATTGCGTGCAAAGTTCAGTGTCGGGAAAAATACGCAGTACGTTCGGATACCCTGTCTATGCTCAGAACGTCCGGCGACGTTATAGCCGCGCTCCTCTATCATAAATATTGTCGTAGAACGCACCGGTTTCCGGGAGAGTGCACGACGACGTACCGCGCGAGAGAGCTAACCTTATTGTGGGCTGTCATTACGAGAGTAATGCCGTACTGTGTTCGGAACTGCGAGCCCGAGGCTGCAGGCCAGGAATGAAGGCACAATTCTTGAAGTCACGGTGCTATTGTTCGACCCACCTCCCTATACATATTGCAAGATCATGGCAGAAGATGGAAAAGAGACAGCGCGTACAGAGCATGCATCTGCCGATGCCTCGACGACGTTGTTCGCAGATGCCAACGTCCGTGTTGGACGTTGAAGGAGAAAATTGTCGACCTGAACACGGGTTTACGAAACAGGCCCATTGCTGCTTGACAGCACCAGCACTCCATCGGGTCCAATATCGACGGCGACATATCGTGATGCGACAGCTGGTAACATACCTCAGGCCTCTCTGACGCCTCGTCAGCCGCGCGGGCCTTGAAGCTTGAAGCTTGAAAGACAGTTAGTTGCGGGCGGGGTGTGGAGCATCATGTCGCAGTTTTTAAAACCGCCTCGGACTGGATCTCGTGCAGAGATATCGATAGCGTCCTCGTTGCTGTCGCACCGACGACGTCTGCACCGCGCGGC
>JANHOG010000415.1:0-16711 GCA_027627325.1 Phlebia brevispora
AAGAGTTAAGGATGAGATTAAGCAAGTGGAGAATGAGCGAAATGTACTATAAAGTCAAGCTACATGGATACACCAGTAAGATACCTCATGGATGATCCAGGCAGAAGTCGAAATGAACTCACCAACCAGTGCCGACTAAGATTAGCTAGAAAATGAATGTAGTGATTGAGCAGAAGCTGCGGAATGCTAGCTTGTCTTGCCCAGATTTTATACTTTGCCAGGATCGGCGAGTGCGGCATGGCCTGAACCGGGGCATATCTTGTACGCCGATCCTATATGTCAGAATCCCCCGTAAAGGCGATCCATCGCAGCCTATTCATACGTACCTTCGTTTCAGTCTTGCAGCACGAAAAGCCGGGGGCGTCTGATCGTCAAGGATACACGCCGCCCATGGAGGCAAACGCACAGCGTACAGCAAGATGTGACGCAATTCTGCATAGGACTAATAGAGTCATAGGTACCGACTCGGGCGATTGAGGATATTTCTGACAAGAAAGCCGCGTCGTAAGACAATAGGCTATTCAACTGATGCAAAAGAACTGATAATTTAAGGTCTTTCCTGCATCAGAGGACCACAAGGAGGTCAGCCATGTGCTGAGACTCTACGGGCAGTGGCTATACGCACCTCTCACAGCGGGAGTCAAACTTGAAGCAAGCGGTGTTCAGGAATCGGCACAACGCCGAGTACGACTACAGCAAGTTCTGCACTCTCACTTCGTATTTGTTACGAAGCAGTGGGTATTGCTATAGACTGTGTGCGATGTCCACACTATGTTGTCGGAGACAATGGTTCAAACGAAACAGCGTGAGTCGGGCGCTCTGTACAAGCACAGGCACATACACGTTACGTAACGCGAAGCGTGACAGTTACCAGCGTTAGCGCCTATCCACGGTCCGTAACGCGATCGTGACACCGTGACAGCCGCTGGCGCTAATTAACCCGCTTCAATTCGAACCTCCCCGCGTTAGCCTGGTAGAATCGTCTTTAGCCCGACCATCGTCTTACATTACTACCAATCACCTACGGCCTCTCATTGAATTTTCTGTCAATTATTCGAAATTTTCACATCAGTTACACATTATGAAGCTCGATGATATAACTGTGTGCGTAAATGTCGAAGACGCTCCGCTGGAAGAATACGACGTTCGCTGCGACGAGGACAAGGCCAGTACTAGCTGTTACGTGACAAGTCAGACGGGAAAGGTGCGTCATTTGTAAATTCTACATTTTTCTCTTTCTTAAATGGCCCTAGAGGTTTTCAATATCCATATTAAACACCATGCTCGACACCCATCTCAACTGTGTGCTGTACATCGACGGTTCCCTAGCAGATCGCCATCTAATTCAACCCGAAGCAGACCGCAGCATAAAAGGAGTGTATGTTGAACAAAATGTGTTGCGATTATTCAAATTCTCCACTTTGGAATTTACAGGTATTCAGAGCACACTTCTGCCTATTTTTGCAGTTTCTTCAATCGGTCGGCTCACTTTTCTTATGGCTAGATAATGAAAGCGCAGTCACTGTGGCCACAGACGGAAACGCTTTGGAACATATTGGCACTCTTCGTTGTGATTTCTTTCGTGTCACGCCGTTAGGAGCGACTACAAGAGAAAAACATGATATTCCTGCCGCTATGAAAGGCAGCATGGTACTTCATGAAAAGACAAAGAAGGCGGGCACACACAGGGTCCAGTGAGCAGCATCGATTATTTTATAGCTGTTCTCTTCTGATGCTTGAATGCCCAAGACTGGGTGAAAGTTTGACCGAGTTGGAGTGTCGACGAGAGGTTAGATACATAGACCCTTCGACTGGTATTCCATTCAAGAGTTTCCTTTTTCGCTATCGGCCCAAAGGTACTACTGTTATGACAGAAGAGATTAAGTACTCATGAAGTGCAGAGATGCTCCAAGCTCAAGGAATCATACCGATGCCAAAGCCTTCGTCAACGAACACGAATGGGAAGCGACCTGGCCCAGACCAAGCCGGCCCATCAAAACGCACTCGAACAGATGACGACGACCCCAATGCAGAAGGTTCCAATGTCAAACCGGAGCAAGACGAGGAGCTTGAAGACTTACTGGTCAGTGCACTGCATGTGTCTGTTATGTGCTAGCTCTCATAGCCTATCTTTCATCTTCTTAGGCTGCTCGCGCCGCGATTGAGGCACGGATCCGCGAAGCGGAAGGGCGAAGAGTGAAGCGCGAGGCGTCCCCGATCGTTCTCGGTGCTGGTAGCGGAGAAGTCATCGACCTGACATTAGACGACTGAGAAGGTTCTTTTATTCGTCTTGTAAGCTAGGAGCCTTCATCATAGTACGTGTCGGACTAAACAAGTGTACTTTGGTACAGCTCGTCTGCATTGGGGATGAGGTTCCGCCTGCGTCATGGAGTAATCTTATCTGTATTTATACATAAATTTGCTCTTCAATCCGTTCGAATCTGACACCCGCAGCCACATGATGAGCGGTGGACCCCGCGACTTCGCACCGTGATGCTCACATAGGGAAACGCGGTGCGTGTCGCGTAGGCGCCCACTATATAAACAGCTTTGTCGTCCTCACGTTCCTCACGTTCATTCTGACATTCGCCTCCACTCACACCACTCAGCATCTTGGATCCTTAGTAGCAGCACTTTCTTTGTGCCATACAAACTGTCGGACAATGCAGCTAGACTTCATCACAGCAGCAGTATACGCTGATGGCAACACGTTACCATTAGAAGAGTTCGATACCCGCTATAGCCAGGATAAGACTCGGGCTAGGTGCTATCTGGCCAGTCATGCCGGAACGGTGCGTGAAGCTAATGACCTGCATATCCTGAAAGCTTATACCATCCTAGAACTTTAGAGTTTCTTTGTTCAACCATTCACAGGACACCGACCTCAGTTGCGCCCTGTATGTGGATGGTGCTCTCACCTGTAGGCACCTGATATGGCGCGGAAACCGTACAGATATTTTGGGTGTTGATATTGACGAGGAAACTGTGCGTCCGTTCCAGTTCTCCTCTATCGAATTGACAGGTGAGCAAGACCATCCATTATGGCTTCTTTATGTTGACCCCAAATGACCTTCTAGACAATGACGGGGTCGCCACTGTGCCACGAAATAGCCGCATCGTAGAGCACATAGGAACTTTACGCTGCGAGCTCTTCCGCGTGAATGTGGTAAGAGAGTCCCGACAAGAGTATGTCAATTATGGCATACCCATTGCCATGAGAGACCATATGGTGCTTCACGAGAGAACAAAGAAAGTGGGCGCTCACAGAGTCCGGTACGCAATACTTATGTCTTTCACAAAGCAGCTCATGTGATACCTGCGTGCCTTAGATTGGGAGAAGGCGTCATTATCCGACCAAGAACTCGGACTCACCTGGTCAATTGCATCGACCCTTTGTCCAGTGCTCCCTACAAGACGTTTCTTTTTCGGTATAGACCGATAGGTATTAAGCTCCTCTCTCTCAATGTTGGGCTGTATTTACGAGATTTCAGAGATGTTGCAAGCGCAAGGTATCGTTCCCCTGCGAAGGCCCGAATCAATAGATGCGAATGGTGCACGCCCTGGTCCTAACGAAGCCGGACCATCAAGCCTGCTGACAAGCATACGAACAGCCACCGTTAGTCTTCCTACAGGAGGTATGGTGGGCGAACCGGAAGTGCTCGCTGCTCTGCGGGTGAGTCGGATTGTACAAATCTCCTCTTTCGTGAGACTCTAACACATGCTGTCAGACACTCTGTGCTGCGCTAGACGCGACTATTCGCGATGTGGATGCGCGGCAGGTCAAACGCGAAGCCTCGCCAATTGTTCTTGGTGCGGCGAAGGGTACGGAAATTGACTTGACACTGGATTGAGCTGCCAATTCCTGCATCTTCGCGAGTTATCAGTCATTGCAACATATATTTAACGTCCATGAGCCTCTGAGAAGAGAAATCATGTGTTAGAATGCGTCGAATATCTGTTGGTAGATAATATGTTGGACCGACTTGCGCGACAAGGGCCATGGTCGCTGCCCGAAGGATTTGCCTTCTGGACGTCGACTCAAACTCTTCGGATACCCAGATGCCATGTGTGTTGCAACAGCATTCGTCTCTATTAGCTCGTTGAAAGTATATCTGTTTCCCTTTTGTAAACCACGACGTTTTACACTATACGATAATTATTTCATGTCTCAACGGCTCATGTGCATGAGTCGACGCGTCTCGTGCCAGTGAAACGCGACGCGTTTTCTCATTAGTAGGCGCTCAAGCCACAAGTCGAACCTGGGTCTCATCCGAACCACGACGGTGTTCAAGCTAGTTCAATCGAACTTCACCCTCTTTTCACGAACCACCATTGGAAGGCTCTGATACCGGCTGTCCAGACATACTCACAAAGTTCAAATATCTGTATACCCCTCAAGATGAAACTGGACAGCGTCAAGGTCGAATTACACGTCGGAGAATCTTCGCTGGAAGAATACAATGTTCGTTACGACGAGAACTTAAAAAGTGCGGACTGCTATGTGGCAAGCCAGGCAGGGAGTGTGCGTGCATTTCACACTTCATGTACTTCTGTTTACCGCGGAATTCTAGAGCTTCAAGTTGTCCGTGGAGAACAAGATCCCTGGCCTTCAAGTTGACATCAGCTGCTCAGTGTATATAGACGGTGCTTTCTGTGATACTTGGATTTTTCCGCATGGATGGTGTACGTGTGTGCAGGGCGTCACTCTAGATCGAACCACGGTGCGCCAATTCAAGTTTGCGTGTCTCGAGGTGACAGGTATGTAAGAGCCTTCAGCGTGGCTTTACCTTGATTTGACTATCACACTAATACAGATAATGACGCCGCGGTCACTGTGGAAAGAAACGACGAAACCCTAGAGCACATGGGTACTATACGTTGCGACTTATTCCGTGTATTCGTGGTCGGCGACTCTCTAACGGAGGTCGAGACTCCTATACCGTCTATCATGAAAGACCAAATGGTTTTCCACGAGAAGACCAAGAAGGGAGGAACTCACAAAGTGCAGTATGTTTAACTCCTATTTGTATCACTCACCCTTCCTGACATTCCGAGAACTCTAGGTTGGGGGAGGAACTCAAGATACAACCAGTGCCAACGCGGAAGAATGTTGAGTACCTAGATTGCAGGTCCGGACCTCCTTATCAGAGCTTCCTCTTTAGATACCGACCTAAAGGTGCGTTGTTACTCCCCATGAGTCCGAGTTCTTGACCCGCTCATGCAGTAGTTCCAGAGTTGCTGCAAGCTCAAGGCATTATTCCCGCGGAGAAGCCCCCTTCACAGAACGGGAATGGTAAACGACCTGGTCCAGACGAAGCGGGCCCATCGAAGCGAACTCGGACAGAGCATGATAACCCGGCTGCAGACGAGGTGACAGTCAAGCCCGATAGCGATGATGAGGATGTCGAAGCCTTGTTGGTAAGCCACACCGCGAATCATCTTTACTCATCGAGACATTTGCGCATATCTTTCTTTGTAGGCTGCCCGTGCTGCATTGGACGCAAGAATACGGAATGCAGAGCAGCGAAGGGTGAAGCGCGAGGTGTCACCGATCGTGCTTGGTGGAGCGAAAGGCGAAGTAATTGACTTGACGTTGGACTAAGTTTTAGGACCGCTGAACTGTAAGTTTCTCGTGCAATAGCATTAAACCAAAGGAGACTGATGCACTTCGCAGAGTAATATACTTATTTTTTTTTTCGGCTACACGTGCGTACCATTGATGTCGGATTCGTGTGCATTCTTACTGTCTGGCTTATCTTTCTCTGCTCTGGCTATATAGCGGACTTTCCGTGCTTTAAGTAAGTATTCTGCCTCAATCGTTACGCTAAAACCCGAGTATTAACGACCCCTCAAAGCTCACTAGTGACTTCATCCCTCTATACTCACAAAATCCTGTATCATACACACTCGCAACATATAGCCAGCTCCCTGAAATCACTGCGTATGATGACCGTAGCACTGTTGCATGCAGGTCGTCTTCCGAATTCCGAAAGGCGGTATTGGTCCGTCAATGAGAAATGATAATGACTACAGGCATTTGACTTGCCGAAAGGCCTTTCGGCAAGACGGACGACACACCTCTGATCCAGAGCGCTTACAAGCTCCCGGAGACATCTACATCGCGTCATCGCCACGATCAATTCGAGTTCACAACGTTGAGCTCCTCTAACTGTTGCATCGGTGGCAATGAAGGAATGGCTCGCGCAATCTTCGCACTGTGTGAGTCAGCCACGCCCCCATCTCTGAATATCTGGTGATTCGGTGGTGCTCAAGTGATCAACAGCACTGTTAGAGTTCCCATTCTTCCCAGAAAGGACATATGAGGCTCTGCAAAGCCTTATCTGACTCAGATATCCCGATTGGTAAGAGAGATTGCATTGCGAGGCAGGTGTCCCTTCCCGGGGGGCCGTTCCAATCAAGGCACGGTGGTCGCCACGCACTGCCTCGCATGCAGTGGGGACCCGAATGCAGTATGCATCGCCGCATACTGTGATGAGCATCCGGACGGACATCAGCGGTTCGCAACTGTGCAGGCTGCGAAAAAGATATCCATGTAACTAGGGTAAGCAGGGCCTGCCTCGTGCTCCCATGCCTGTAACTCGACATGCAATTAGGCCAGCTCGAACTCATCGTCGTCTGCGACGATAGTCGCCGCCTCCAAGAGTACCGCGTAGAGCAGCAGGACGCACGCACGATTACATGTTTCATTTCGAGCGAGGCTGGAAAGGTACGATCGATCCCGATCGCCATACATACTTTCATACTGACGGACATGCAGCCTTTCAAGATCTGCACGACGAACCTTGCATCGCAACCCCTCGTGGGCAAGGTAAAACTCGACGGCCTCAAAGTACGAACATTTCGCGCCGTGGCCAATGGGGTACATGTGGCGGATTGTGTGTATCTCTCGCAAAGCGTGAAGCGGCCGTTCCTGTTCTCGCAGACGTTGACAGCGCGTGCGTGCACCAAGTTTCTCCCCTTACAAGTCATGGCTCTTATTTCTCGGGATAGATCTGGATAACGAAGACGACGTCACCCCGGACGCCGATCTACTAGACAGAACCGGTTCAATCCAGATCGATTTCTTCAGGTGTGAGCTTGGGCCCGAGCTCCCATGGTTCTCCCGAGGAGCGAAGGATATCAGCCTTCGGTCGTTCTCTGGAGGGAACATTGCTCACCAAATACTGTGCGTTCACCTCCACCATGTTTAGCATGTCAGACTTACGACCGACGCCTTTCGCAGACTCGGCACGCAACAGATCGTGCGAAACAAACGGGTCTCCGGGGCAAGAGCCACGCTGCTCGACCCCGCGGACCTGCCCTACGCACGGTTTATCTTCAAATATCAGTCTAAAGGTGACGCACGTCGCTCTCGTGTGCACCAGCACGCCGCTTACGACCCTCGTACAGATATCCTACAATCGCACGGCATCATTCCGAGGCCGCTCGTCGTACCTGTCACGCGCTCGCCGCGGTGACCGTGAGCCGCGAAACGCGCCTGCCTTTGATGTCATGACGCGGTACTGGGCTACGCCGTTCGCAGAGACGAGCGTCGTCTGTTCTGGGTCGTTGGGGACGAAGTAGAGGTTCATTTCGGTAGCCCGTCAGAGGAAGCGGGGATGGATCAGCAGGGGGGCGTTGTACGGGAGTATTACCGGAAAAAACTAGCGGGATATATGGGCAGCATTGTACTGGGCTGACGAAGGCTAGAAGCTGGGAACTGCGGTACGAGATCGCAATTACGGCTGACAGAACCAGTGCTCGGATGTGGGGCTAGACTAGGTCATATACCTTCTTGAAATCGTCTGTATAAAGATGTACGGCGCTTTAGCATTCAATAATTCAGTATCAAAATACAGTCGTGCGTCACAAATTCACTGCATTCGTAGCGATTGCGTTTTCTGCGGGATGGCATGGTCCGACAACGTGAGAAAGATAGTTAACGAGCGTCTATAACCATTTCAGGACATAGCACCTTGAAATGGTAATTTGCTTTTCGACGTCAGCCATGGGCCTTCAATGAGGCAGAAGATGTGTTGACACGGATTTATTACGGTAAAGATGGCCGAGTTTTATACAACAAGTATGTCAACAGATGAAGCTACAGATACAATAGTGAAACGGAGCGGGTCCGAGTCTGACACAACAGAATCGCAATCCTACTAATACACGTACACTTGACGTTTACGAGGACGGAGTCTAGATCGAATATCGTTTTCGGGAACAACAGCTGGATTCGTGGTCGTCTTCGCCTTCTTCCTAGCCGGACGAGGTTTCGGTTCACTCATGGGGACCACAGCAGGCTTGGCTCTGCGAGACTTCTTGCTAGGCTTCTCGGTGTCCGATTCCTTCAAGTACTGCTCTGGAATGGGGAACGCTTCCAGAAGAACCTCCTTGAGATTCGCGGGTGTAAGCTTTCCTCCGGCAGTCTCCCACGCCGCCGTAGAGGTTTCTTCTTGCTCAGCGGGCGACATGCCCATCCACTCCTCCGTGAAAAAGTAAGCCCAGCGAAGCGTGTTGGTCCAAGCGCGGAACCATGGCATCAAGCAGGAAGCAGGCGGAGGGAAAGTGACGGGGGTCTGTACAAGACCCATCGAGCAAAGCATTCCTTTCCGTCCGGCAATATCACTCAGCTCACCGACTTCCCATGATCTAACCCATTCCAACAGCGCCTTGGCCCCGTCAGGGGACAGATGGCTCGTCAGGAGTGTCGAGATGCCCCACAGTGTGACCCAAAAGAGGGATTCTAAGTCGTGGCGGAGGAGATGCCTGATCGGAGAGCGCTCGCCGTTCGTCGCGATGATCACCCAAGCGTTGAGAATGAGCTCCTTAGCCATGAAGGGGAGGGTGCCAGTGCGATGGTTAGAGGATGCAGCATACGCTGATTCGTCGTTCGGAAGCGCGATCGCCATGTCGAAGTCGATGAGGACGAAATGGTAGTCGTCACCACGTTTTTCGTACATGATGTTATTGATACTGACGTCGCGGTGGAGCATTCGCGCCTTCGTCCAGAGATCGTCCAAACCTGCGATAAAAGAATTTTCAGTCAAGAAACACCACAGACCTATAAACACTGACTTACAATTGGTCATTTGGTACACCATCACAGGTATGATTTCGATGCGCTCAGAGAACAGTGGTTTAATGGAAGAGTATCTCGTGTACATGATCGCACGAAATATTCTGTCTTCGTACGGCGGGTCATCAGTGCCTTGGAAGAAGATCCGACGGACGCCGTCCGACATATTCCAAAGGTCTGCCCACATATGGACTTCTGGGATATGCCGCACTTTGGCCTTTCGCGCGATCTCGACAAGGGTATGCTCCGGCTTGCGAGTAGACACCTGATACGAGAACTTGACGATCATCTTCTTCGTTGATACAACACGGTCCGTTTCAACGGCGTAGAGGAACGTTCTTCGCCCCAACAGACCGTACTGCGTGAAAATGGGCTCCTCCAACGCAACACCAACATCTTCCTTCGTCGTGGGATGGTTCATCCACAATCTGCTCTCATTGAGATTTGAAAGCGGGAATTTTTTCTCGTAGGGGACAGAAGGACGCAGGACAGCCGCGGGAAGAGCCCCCAATTGTTCAGGTGTGCACTGTGCAAAGCCGACGATGATCGCGGCAAATTTCTCGAAGGCCGTGACCAGAGATAGACGTTGCTTGGTGTAGACGACGCCACACGCGTCATAGTACCAGAGTGAAAGATTATCGTCCTTGGCGATGACGCAAAGGGTATAACTTCGAGTACCATAGGTACAGGATAACATCTCAAGCGCGTAAGACGCAGTTTGGATTGCGACCTCTCGCTTGGCGTCCTCTTCTTGTGCCTTGGGTTTAGCACGTTCGATAGCTAAAGGAGAAGGATAGCGGTCAATCGCCGCTAATAAGTCTTCCTCTCCTAGTGAACGGGATGGCAGAGGCTTCGATGGGGCGCTTCGGTGGCACCTTTCGTGTCTTCTTGCTGAGCTTCAGGGTCTCTGCCTGTTCTATCTGTGAAGGACAAATTCAGGAGTTCATACGGAACAGCGCGATCTGACAAGGTGCCTACATTGGAGGAGTCTGTTTCAACGATGGTCGAAGCTGGTTCTGCATCCTGAACAGTGTTACAATTAGTAGTCTGGCGCGATTATCGGAATGCAGAAATGTTATGCACCTTCGGTTCGGGTCTAGAACCTGAGGCGGTCACAGCCGGTAACCCTCGTTCATTCCGTCCCGCATTGTGCGAGGTTAACAGATCGGCCCTATACTTGAGTTCAAGGACCAAAAGGACGTCTGTCCACCGAACACTGCCTGACTCTGCAAGCCTCTTCGCACTTTCACGACGCAAAGAGAGAACGCCAGGCTTACGGCGCGCGCCCAATCCCTCATGCTCCTCGATAGGCTCGACGATGCCGGCCTGATTATCAGAAAATGTGAAATCATCGATGGGATAGTGCTCGTCGAGACCGGTCAGATTGCCACGAGCGAGTTCTACGATGCGATTCGCGAGATCCGCGATGGGCGTGTACCGCTCACTTTCACAGGTCGCTGTACAGTACGAGGTGAGGAATTGCTGGATTATGTCGTCATTGTACCACCCATTTTCCTTGATCTGCCCTGTCCACTGATCCAGTCGACCGGGGGGTATGTTGAAGACAGCTTGCGCCCATGTGTCGATAGGGACAGCCTGAGCCTTCTTAAGATCTTCCCGTATATATGGACTGACAGCAGACCTCGTATGACTGAGAGCCCACATGCCGGGTTCAGGAGCGAGGCTAGCTTGAATAGATGGTAGAGTAGGTCGTCTCAGAACAGTCGGGGTAATATAGAGGACAACGCCTCGGGAGCGATGTTACGGAAATCGATGAAAGACAGGAACCTCCGGACCTGATCCATAAAAACATTAGCATATCAGCTCCAAAAGATTGCGCATGAAATAGAGGAAACATAACTCACCGACAGTCACTGTGGCCGGGTATTGTGCGGTGTTGGCCAACAAGGTATAAGCTGAACGCGACCGTTCAACACTTCCTGTGCCCTCCAATTTGGTCCCGTATAAAAATGGGCGCATTCCGCCAAAGCTGCGACCGCCTGCATTGTTGCTGAGAGTACGTTGACAATGAATGTGGCGGCTGTGATTATCCACCATCGCGGTCTAACGCGTCTCCACGTGGACGGCATGTGGCACGTGCCATTGGGCCTGCAGGAAACTGGAAGACGAGATTTTTGTCCATACCAGCTCTAGTGTAGCACTCAAGGCCCTGAGTTCGAACCGGAAATCAGCACGCAATGGCAGCTGAGTATTGCTGACAGGACCCTGACCTGAGAATAGTAGTTCATCTCGAAGTTGATGATGGGCGCTGCAATGAGGTACTCAGGAAACGAATGATCAGATGATTCTCGCGTTGATTATGTCCAGGGATTATACAGTAAGTACGTCAACCGATGAAGCTATAGATACAATAATGAAACAGAATAGATCCGAGTCTGGCGCAATAACACAGTGCTACTAATACACATACACCCGAGGTTTACGAGGACGAAGTCTAGCACGAATATCATTCTCGGGAGCAACAGCCGAAGTCGTGGTCGTCTTTGCCTTTTTCCTCGCTGGACGAACTTTGGGTTCACTCTCGATCACAGCCGGCTTGGCTTTGCGGGATTTCTTGGGCTTCTCGGCGTTCGATTCTTGTAAGTACTGCTCCGGAATGGGGAACGATTCCAGAAGAATTTTCTTGAGATTCTTGGGGGTAAGCGTTCCTCCGGCGGTCTCCCACTCGAGGGTGGAAGCTTTGTCTTTTTGAGCCTTGGACTTCTTCATCCACCGATTGGTGAAGGTGTAAGTCTCCTCGAGCGTCTGAGTCCAAGCGTCGAACCACGGCTTCAAACAGAGCGCATGTGGAGGAAAAACGACTTCGCATTCATCCAGACCCTGGCAGCAGATTGTGTTTTTCCTTCCGGCGATGTCGTTGAGATTGCCTACTTCCCACGATCTAACCCATTCCGCTAGCGCCTCGGTCTCATCATGGGTAAGATACTTCGTCAGAAGTGTTGAGACGCCCCATAGTGAGACCCAAAGGAGGGACTCCAGATCATGGCGCAGAAGGTGCTTGATCGGCGAGCGGGCGCCCTTCGTTTTGATGATCATCCAGGCGTTGTAAATGAGTTCCTTGGCCATGAAAGGGAGGGTGCCGGTACGGTGGCTAGAAGACGCGACATACGTCGATTCGTGTTTTGGAAGCACGACAGCCATGTCGAAGTCGATGAGGACGAAGTGATAGTAGTCGCCACGTTTTTCGTACATGATATTGTTAATGCTGATATCGCGATGGAGCATTCGTGCCTTCGTCCAGAGATCGTCCAAACCTACGATCGGAGGATTGTTAGTCAGAAATCATACAACGATGGAGGCACTCACAGTTGATCATCTGATACACCATGACGGGTATGATCTCGATGCATTCGGAGAACAGTGGCCTAATGGAAGAGTACCTCGTGTATACGATCGCACGAAACACCCTATCTTCATATGGCGGCTCACTATCCTCTTGAAAGAAGACACGACGGGCGCCGTGTGACATTTTCCAGAGGTCCGCCCACATGTGAACCTCGGGAATGTGTCGCACTTTGACCCTTCGCGCGATCTCGACCAAAGTGTGTTCCGGCTGACGGGTAGCTACCTGGTACGAAAACTTAATGATCATCTTCTTGGCGGATACGACACGGTCGGTTTCAATGGTATAGAGGAATGTTCTTCGTCCGAGTAACCCGTATTGAGCGAAGATCGACTCGTCCAATTCGATGCCAACATCTTCCTTCGTGGTTGGGTGATTAATCCAGAGGCTGCTCTCGTTGAGATTAAAAATCGGAAACTTCCTCTCATATGGGGTATGTGGGCGAAGGACGGAAGCAGGAATAGCACCAAATTGCTCAGGCGTGCACTGTGCAAAGCCAACGATGATTGCGGCGAATTTCTCGAATTCGGTGATGAGAGATAGGCGCTGTTTGGTATAGACAACGCCGCACGCGTCGTAGTACCAGAGCGAAAGGTGGTCGTCCTTCAAGATTATGCAAAGGGTGAAAGCTCGTGTGCCGTAGGTACAGGATAATACCTCAAGGGCATAAGATGCGGTTTGAATCGCTACTTCCCGTTTGGCTTCGTCTTCCTGCACCTTAGGCTTTGCGCGGTCCGCGGCCAGAGGAGGACGACGGACACCAATCGTTGCTAATAGGTCGTCTTCTCCTAACGAACGCGATGGCAATGGCTTTTTCAGGCGATTCGCGGGCACCTTCTTGACTTTATTGACAGGTTCCTGTGTAACAGGCTCTCCGGGCTGTAAAGGTCGCATATTAATGACGCATTTCTGTGGAGGGCTATATGACAATGAGCGTACATTAGAGGAGCTCCTTTCAGTGCCGGCCAAAGCTGTTTCTTTATCCTGGACACTGTGAGACGCTACCCAACGTATTCCAGTCTCAGGAACAGCAACGCACCTCCGGTTCCTGCGAAGTTTCCAAATCAGTCACATCTGGTAGTCCACGTTTGTTCCTATCCGCGTTGTACCAGGCCAAGAGTTTAGTCCCGAATTTCAGCTCGAGAACCAGAAGGATGTCCGTCCATCGTATTGCATTGCGTGTCTCTTCGAGCTTCTTCGCACTCTGACGACGTAGACCGAGAATATCGGGTTTGCGGTGTGCACCTAGTCCCTCGTGTTCCTCGATAGGCTCGACAACGCTATCGTGATTGTCAGCAAATGTGAAGTCATCGAGGGGATAATGTTTGTCAAGGCCGGTCAGATTGCCGCGAGCGAGTTCTATGATGTGATTCGTAAGATCTACAGTAGGCTTGTACCTCCCGCTTTCATTGGTCGATTTACAGTAGGCGGCGAGGGACTGCTGGACTATGTCGTCCTCGTACCATCCGCTTTCTTTGATTTGTCCTGCCCACTCGTCGAGCCGACCAGGAGGTATATTAAAGACAGCCTGGGACCAGGTGTCAATCGAGACTGCTTGAGCCTTCTTGAGATCTTGCTCGATATACGGACTGACAGCAGACCTCGTATGACTGAGAGCCCACATACCGGGTTCCGGAGCAACAGGGGAGTCTCCTCGTTTATCGTGATCTGCGCAAGAGCCGTCACTCTCGGGACTAATGATGCGCAAGAGTCCGTCTGGGGTTCCGGGCAGATCCAAGCCCCAGAGTGTCTCAGCGTCAGCGTCCTCAGTCTCGCTACAATGTTTACGTTTGTTATTCTGGGTAGCACGTAACAGTCAGCGCGACCTTGCGGCGACATAATTGCAGACTTACCTCGCTATTTTCAACGGTAACGCGCCCAGGGCAATCGTTTTCCGAAGTTTCGTGTCGCCGTGGGCGACGAGTTCCTTTGGCCATGACGTGAGTGATGAGAATGGGGACGGTTGCCAGCCATGACGGCCCACAATTTACCTGCAAATCTTATATGGACCTCTGCGTGGGGCCAACTTCAAGATACTGGAGCGGGTTGTCCCAGAACAATCGACGCGCTGCAGAGGACAGTGTCCCGCGAATAACGCTGTGCAAATTGACGAAGAAAAAAGCAATTTGGACCTGATCCGCAGCAATCATCAACAAACCAGCTATAAATCAATTCTCATGGGACAGACTCACGTTCGTTTTATTGTGTGATATCGATCGGTGCTGGCCAACGTACCGTTGTGAGCGTTTACCGGTGTCGATGCTTTGTTCAATTGGATGTGATCGTTCAAGTTAGTACGAATGAATACTTCCTGCACCCCACAGGTTGCTCCCGTAAACAAATGGGCGCGTTCCGTCGGAGCTGCGGTTACCTTCATGCGTTGCTCGTGTATGAGCCGTTGTCTCCCGAACGTTGTCGCTGAGAGCGCGAACTTCAAGTTTGTGTCGGCAGTGATTGCGGTATGAGCGCTAACGCGTAACCACGTGGAATGCACGTGTAACGCGAGTTGAACGCTCAAGAAGACCCGGGATTTTCGTCACTGCTAACTGTAGCACTCGAGGTAGTTTCGTGTTACCCTTTCTATACTACACAGTCGAACTCATCTCTGTAGTTCTCACTAGTGTCCATCGTAGCGCCGCTCAAATAAGGTACGCTACGCCTCGACTCACCAAGACTGTACAGCACCCGTTTGGTCCTTCTGTAAAGACAGCACGTCCTCCGAGATATTTTATTCGTTGGCATTTCTCCACATCTTCTCGTTCCCTTCTTCCCAGCCTATCCAACTAGACCTCTTACTCGACCCAAAATTAATTTCTAGGGCCTTCAGGTTCGGAACAACGGGGAATATAAGGTCTGCGAGTGCCTTGTGGCCCACTTGTTCAAAGAAACGTTTCGTAGCATCCCAATGCCCGCTATCTCCGAAGTAACACCTCGTAATGTTCAGCACTAGCGAATCAGTATTGACGGATGCCAGTCCGGTGACGAGAGCATCCTACCCAACTCAAAGCTTAGCGAGGCCTGATGTTGAAAAGGTGACCTCGAACGTACCAGTAAGTCTTGGTATTCTTCGCAATCACGGCATTCCAAGCTCACAATGAGTCGAGCAAGGTTATCCATACCGACCCTGAACGTTTGGGCTAGGACGGCTGGACTGTCCCAACAAGAGAGACGTAGCGTTTTGGGGGATACCAGCGTCAACGTGGCACGAAGCCATGCTGCGTCGACATCACAACCTACCGACGACTCAACGTACAGTCCGTCGATCTCCATGTGTAAGCCCAGCATGAAGAGCGAAGCGATGTCGGCAGTTACGGATTCCAACGACTTCCACATGGGACCGTTGTCATGTTGGAACTGTATGTTGCTTGCGCGTAAGGCTTCCAATTCTGGGTGCTCTTCGGGATCAACCCCAATGTGGTCTCCTGCGTCCAACTTGAGATCCTCCAAATTCGGGAACGCCGTCATAAGCACAGAAAGTTTCGGTCGATAGCATAGACGAAGGTCCAAATGAGTTAGCCGGGAGTAGGAGAATTCCGTGGATTCCAGTTGCACGCAGATGAAGGTGGCTTGTTCGAGTGTTTGCCGGAAGTTAGCAAGAAGTGGTACCGGGTCCTCGCAATCGTCTACGAAGAACACAGAAACATAGTCTAGTGGAGAATGCAAGTTGGCCAAAATGTAATTGATCTCTTCTTCCGCGGCTGGGTCAGAAAACGTCAAGGACGAAAGTGTCGTCAAAGACGCGATTGCTTGAGGTACCCCACTATCCATATCCAAAACTGCACTGCTATCCACCTCGAGCTCCTGAAGCGCAGTACTGCGCTCCAACAAGTCAATCAGCATCTTGTTGTGTGCGTCAGACAGCTCTTCACGGCAAGAAATGCACAGGTGGTCGAAAACTATGAAGCTTATGGGCGAATGATTGATCATGAATGCGTAGAAAGAGGAAAGGCGGTATTCGTCAACGGACCAAGCCGCGAGTCGCACCAGAGGCAGTACGCCCGCTTGATACAGCGCATGACAGCTACGCATTACGGCGAGCAAG
Organism: Phlebia brevispora; assembly: GCA_027627325.1. Taxonomy (NCBI): domain Eukaryota; kingdom Fungi; phylum Basidiomycota; class Agaricomycetes; order Polyporales; family Meruliaceae; genus Phlebicolorata; species Phlebicolorata brevispora. Next base: position 16,486 of record JANHOG010000415.1, read on the forward strand.
TGCTTTCCTCGGGTGATGAACGTCATCATTCGAGCGAGGATGTCGAAGTTGAGCTTGGTTGTAACGTCGTTTGAGGTCGCCATCGCGAGCTTTGCCGCACGCAAGCTTCTGAACGCGTCCTGTGCAGATTGCGCGTCAGTATGAGAACACAATCATTGATCAAAATTCAGAATAGACCAAATCATGAGATGCTCACAATCACTGGTCTCCCAATTCAATGTCTGCG
>JANHOG010000416.1:0-16710 GCA_027627325.1 Phlebia brevispora
GTAGCTCGACTGTTACGAAGTCATTGGCGAGAATGATACGCAGACCGAAGGATATCTTCAAGCACGTTTCGACAAGGCAGCCTTATGCTCTCCGTGTATATTTGTGCTTAAGCACATTGATGCACTAACTCAAACAACTCAAATTTCCGAGACGGATAGAGGTTAGTGTTAATGGCGTCGCGAGCATCAGTGTAACTGCATGGTTTGCCTCTAGGTCTTACACTGGCGGGTGTAATTTCTGAGTGCATCGATGCTCTGCGCCATTCTTGGAGTCTCACCGGCTATCCAGTGATTGTCGTCGCTACGACAGATAACCCCGAGGGTACATCTCCCCGCATAATGGCATGCTTCAAACATGAGCTATTATTCGAGGTCAGCACATGTTTATGGCCTATGATGTTGATGTTAACAATCTCCAGGTTCCGGAAGAGCACGAACGACAAAGTATATTGCGCTCGCTGACGGCTGACACGATGCTGGCATCCGATGTGTCGCTTGAAGAATTATCGGTGCAAACGGCTGCCCTTATTGCCTCTGACATGGTGGATCTTGTCTCACGAGGAAAGCACATCTATATGGATCGAGCGATACAAGACAGGTAATGCTGTGTTGGGCGCTGATCTCGCCACTGCTAAACCCATGTCCACACAGCAACTGTGATGTCATTGCCTTGCATCGAGCTGGAACAATACTCAGTGCTGATGACTTCGAGGTGGCCTTGAATAGGGCACGTGCTTCATATTCGGAAAGCATCGGAGCCCCCAAAATCCCGACCGTGTCTTGGGACGATGTAGGTGGGCTGGCGAACGTAAAAGCTGACATCCTTGATACGATTCAACTACCGCTGGAGCATCCCGAATTGTTCTCTCAAGGGCTTAAGAAACGCTCTGGTAAATTATTCTGATACAATAATGCAGGACTGTCATCTTACCCTCACTTACAGGGATTCTGCTGTACGGTCCACCAGGTACAGGGAAGACATTACTCGCAAAAGCCGTTGCCACGTCCTGCTCTCTCAATTTTTTTTCGGTCAAAGGACCAGAGCTCCTGAACATGTATATCGGTGAATCTGAGGCCAATGTTCGCCGGGTTTTCCAACGTGCTAGGGACGCTAAACCGTGCGTCATATTTTTTGATGAACTGGATTCGGTTGCGCCAAAGCGAGGTGCCCATGGTGACTCCGGCGGCGTGATGGACCGTATCGTGAGCCAGCTGCTTGCGGAACTCGACGGCGTGGCCGCAGGAGAGTCTGGTGCCGACGTATTTGTGATTGGTGCAACAAATAGGCCAGATTTGTTGGACCCAGCGCTGTTACGGCCAGGCAGGTCAGTGTAACCCTCGTCATGCGTTGTATCCCTAGATGACGATGCCCTAGATTCGACCGCATGTTATATTTGGGAGTTTCGCAAACCCACGATGCTCAACTCAACATTCTACAAGCCTTGACGCGTAAATTCAAGCTCCATCCGGACCTGAGTCTGCACGAGATCGCAGAAGCTTGTCCGTTCCATTATACCGGCGCAGACTTCTATGCTCTGTGCTCTGATGCATTGCTCAAAACGATGTCGAGGAAAGCGGAGGAGCTTGAAAGCAAGATTGGTGACTCGCTTATATTGTGTAGTAATATTCAAACCCACTCATTCCCTTTTGCTCCAATCAGCTGTGCTCAATGCAGGACCTGTAGATCCTCGACACCCGTATCCCTTAACACCTCAGTATTACCTTGCAGAGATGGCGGCCCCAGAGGATATAGAGGTCCTGGTGTCCCAAGAGGACTTTGAATCTGCTCTGAGGAATTTAATACCTAGTGTAAGTCAGGCCGAAATGGAGCATTATGCTCGCGTCCAGCAGCAATTCTCCAAAGAGACCATTAATAGTACAACTTGACTGTCTGCCTCTATGTCTTTTCCGTATGGCAACTATGATATCAATATATGTTGCAAGCACCGTGAGGATTCTATCATTACAGCTTTTTTTTATATCTCTGCTATACAGATAAAACTGCCCCTCATGAGAACCACCGAGAAGGCTTCAAGCCCATCTTTTCAAGCACTCCTTTAAAGCCAGTCGGCACAACATTGCCAAGTGCCGTCGTCGGATTCAAGTTCACAGGCTTCCCAGCGATAGCCAATCTGATAAAGGACGTGAATCCAAAGAACGTATCGAGAAGGTCTATACGCACCTGTATGCTACGGTACCATCAATCACGACCTCCAGGTGGGCAACCGGATGCTGAAGATCCCTCGTATCGATCTCGAGAGAAGACCTGCGATACGTCAGTAGCTGCGCATCGAGCTCAATTACCTGGTCAAAATGCGTACCATTTATAGTTCCCTTCTGCTAGGTATTTAAGCACCTGTTCTTGCGGCACCTCTTCCTCGACAGCAACTACGTTGCCTTCTACGGTAGTTTCTTTCACCGTCTTCACTGTTGTTTCGCTCTTCATGCGCAATGTCCTCACAAATGGGACATAGAACATACTAAGCGGGCTAGTTGAGACCTCGAGGATGTCATGGCCAGCTCCTTCTGCCGTGAATTTGATAGCAGCAAATTCATGGCGGTCGCCAGACAGAAAGACGACGTTTGGAACTGAATGCAAGGCGTTAAGCAAGGAGATCTTCTCGTATGGGTATGCTGCCCATGAATCCTTCTTGGCGTCATGCTGCCATAGCGATGTAAATGGCACGGAAGTTACTATGAACTTGAAGGTCGCAGTCGTATTGACCTACTTCGATTGTCAGCTTCACCAGATATATAACAGTAGTTCATCAGACTTGCCTTCCCGAGCCATTCGTACAAGGCGGAGAGCTGTTTATCCCCCAGCATGGTTCCAGAAGTCTCATCCGTCTTCGTGATATCGGACCGGTAACGACGAGTGTCCATAACGAAGAAAGCTACGTCGGCGTAACGGAAGTCATAGTAGTGCTGATCTGGCTCTGCAGGGTCGTAATTGGCATCTGCATTGTACAAGCGAAAAGCATCCGCTGCGTTAGCGAAGGGTGGTGTAGAATCATTGCCTTCGCCGACATAATTGTTGATGATCTGGACACTGTCAGGGTAGAGTCAATAGTGGAGAGAACGAGCGCACCTCGTGATCATCGTACGTATGGAACATAGCTACAAATCAATGGTATTTAGACAAAAGATGATCCAGCGCGATGGTTCAGGGAGACTCACGAAGGTGCTCATATACCCTCCTGAAGCTGTCGCTCTGATAATTACGGCGATACAGACGTCTATAAGCCTCTGCGTCGTCGCCAAAGTACAAAGGTACGTCTGCATAAATGAAGTCCCCCAGGAACAACATAAATTCGGCCGGAGGCTTAACCTCAGGTGTCGCTGTACTTTCTGGCTCTGTCAATGACGCCGAGCCCTCCGCTTCAGGTTCACCTACGACAGAGCTCTCCGAGGGCGATTCAGTCTGGTGAGGCCACAGATAGTCCGCCAGCAGATCGAATCCCTTGATTGTGCGCCCATGAAAAGGACGGTAGGGGAAATTCGGAGTAGCACATGAGGTGACTACAAAACGGAAATGTGAGCCTGAATGCAGTCGTGGGTCAGGGAAAGTATGGAATTGGACGGGAATAGCAGGGTATGCAAGGGGCCTATATTCTTCATCGCTTAACACATCTGTACATGACATGGTTAACAGAATTCACAGCTAGAATCTCAGAGGACCTACATTCATATGTTGTACTCGGCCACAGGCCATCCAGACGAGCGGTACTGACCCAGTCGTCAGCAGCCGTCAAACGAACTGCGGGACCCACATGCCAGGAAGACTCCGTGTCGAAGGTAACTTGACGCCATAATATGTGGAGATTGTTTTCAGTCGCGTTCGGCGCAGGGTAGCGGACAGCGAGCTTCACAGAATCCGGATACACCGCTCCGACTCGCGTAAATACGACACCCTTGGCATCGTCAAGGACAGGATACATCACGAAATCTGCCGCCAAAAGCAGGATCACAGTGTTGATTGCGACGTTAATGATCGTCAAGGATCGCGAAGGGGACGGTAACGAGAACAGAATGGCCTGCAGAGAGTTCACATGACGCTATAGCACATTTCAATATGTATTCACAAGGTGTATAGGAGTCACGTACTTTCGGTTTTGTGAGTCTTTTCTTGCTCTTATCGTCTGTATATGATCCCTCTCCATTGGCGACCTCGGATGGTGCTTCGGACGTCGCTTTCCCAAAATACAGACCAGGGAGATATAGACTGTAAAGTGTGACCAACGCTACCCTCAATCTTGGTGAAGGAATCTACTCGTGTTTTCATCGCACGACTATCCAGCGTTGCTTATGAGAAGTCTGTTGCTCACCACTCGAAGAAAGAGGTATCCAGCTAGTCTAAACGCTGTAGAGATCAGCGCGACGAGAAGGGGCAGTTGCGCCATTCTCGGCAGGTGAGGAATAGGAGTCGTGAGCTGTTCGTGGCAATTTCCAAGTCGATGCCGCTGTGGTATACGGTGAGGAGGTTGTGGTCGTGGAGGTCGTTGAGCAGCCAGGAGCAGCCTCGAGGCCTCATTTCCACCGGCTTTATATTTCAGTCGGATATTAACTTTGTGATGTCATGTCGACTTGATCTAATCGTTATCAAGCAGATGTCGACTATGCTATCCTGAAATTAATGATACAAATAATACACACAGACGTCCCAGAGGTCCCAAAGATGAAAGAAACTACACGACAAGCTTCGCGGGAGCTTTGTGCTTGATCTTGATGCCCAGTGAGTTTTTCGGGTCTACCTTCCTCTTCTTCACTACGGGTATCGTCGCAACCTTCGCCGACATCAACGCCCGGGTATCCTCTGAGAGAAGACTGCGCAGGTCAGGCTCATCGCCGTCCGCCTTTCGCTTGACAGTCACCACCTTTTCTCCTCCCTCACCTTGGCTGCTTGACCCAGACGGTCCTGCAACAGGCACTGTCACTTTGGAGAATACTTGTCGTACAAGCCGCTCATCCTCTTCCTCGGCACGTTTCCTTTCCAAGTCCTCCTCTGTCTCGACTTCCTGCTCCGTTATCCTAGCCACGAGGTCTACACTTTGGCCAACCCTCTCATTCCGTGCGTTTCGTGCGCGAATGTCTTGGAGAGCGTCTAGGATGTCCATCTCACGCTTCGAGTCGACCGTGCGGTTCTCGAGCGCTTTCATGGGGTTGTTCTCCTCCTCTTCCAGCTTTGCTAGTCGGTCCTCCTCTTCAACTATCCTCTCCTCCCGCCATGGTTCGAAATTTCGTGATGCACCGTGCTCTGCTGCATAGTCGGTGTTCTTGGGGTCCGTCTTGAACGTGATTTCCGCAGAGCAAAGCGTGCTGCAGAAGTGTCAGTATCGCAAAAAATGCTCATTCAAACGTAACACTCGCCACTTGATATAAAACCGGAAAATCTTGATGCCATAATAGTCCTCCCCTTCCACGGTCTCTTTCCTCGCATTGAACTTTTTACCCTTATATATGTATTCACCGCAAGTATTGCAGCGCCTACAGACGACGATCAGCGGGTCAAGTAACGAGGAGCATGAGAAGCCAACGTACATAGAGAATGGCGCCATCAAACGAACGACCTGCTGTGAGTTCTTTGGTTGTTTTCTCCGTGGAATGAGAGACGGATCGAAATCCGGAGGGAAGTACTTGTTCAGAACTGTGTGACATGTAAGCTCCCGGCTGAATCTAAAGAAGAGTAGGACAAACAGACCTTTACGCTCAGACATCTTCGACTAGAAACGCGATGTAGGGGACCTGCAGCAAAGGGACGATGGCTGTAGCAGCGAAAGCTGTATGGATGATTGCTGAGCGGACGACCGCGAGGATAAGCGATCTTTTCGGCAACTTCCGAAACACGTGGCAAGTGACATCTTCCGTTTTGGGAATACTGGTTCTTGAACGTCGTCGCTCATGAGCTCGTTGCAATTCTGGAAACCTGGTACAGTCGGTCCTGGAAGTACTCTAGACAGGGCCACAGAGACAGAGGGAAATGTTCTCTCTTCAGCTCCCCTTACAAGCTCTGTATCAATTCAGGTAGCCCGTGAAAGGCTACCTATCTTCAAGCACAGTAAGTGTGGAAAATCTGCTCGCAAGACAGTATTTGCAACTGATCATGAACGCTCAGGACAGAAACTACTGTATTGTGTCGAAACGTATGGTGTCACAATAGTCGTCGGACAAACAGGCTGTGGGAAAACTACTCGTACGTGTCTTACTGTTGCATGAACACTCCCATTTATTGATCAATTATACTCATAGAGCTCCCACAATATTTGTATGAAGCTGGCTGGGCATCAGACGGCAATATCATCGCTTGTACCCAACCACGTCGTGTGGCTGCAACATCAGTAGCGGGACGCGTTGCGACCGAAGTTGGCACTATCTTGGGAGACGAGGCAAGTTTGCATTTGTTGTGCGGTTCACATATGTCATGCACGTCTTATTGAGGGATTTTGAACGTCATCAAGGTCGGCTATACGATCAGATTCGAGGATGTCAGCGATAAAGAACGTACGCGAATATTGTATCTCACCGACGGAATGCTTTTCCGCGAGACTTTGATCGATCCGCTCCTGAGTCGATATAGTGTCATTATGGTGTGTACGAATCCCGGTTCCTTCGTCCTCGTTCTCACCTGACTTAGAGCCGACAAGATTGACGAAGCGCACGAACGCAGCATATACACAGACCTACTCCTTGGTCTTTTGAAGAAGTAAAACTAGCTCTAATTAACTGCATACCTGCATTACCTTACCCCATATGCCAGGATACGTCGGAAACGCCCATCTCTCCGGATCGTTGTCTCCTCGGCGACGCTGGATGCCAGCTATTTCCTTGATTATTTCTCCGCAGGGAATCCAGAAGGCGAAGCTACAATCATCAGTTTGGAGGGGCGGATGTATCCTGTTGAAGTGGCGTACTTGCAAGAGCCGACTGCAGACTACGTCCGGAAAGCAGCAGAGACGGTTTGGAATATTCATCTACACGTAAGTCCTCCACTTTGGCCGCTCTACCATTTCACTGACCGACATATAGCAAGCTTCAGGGGACATCCTTGTGTTCCTGACTGGCCGAGAGGAAATTGATCGTTGTCTTGAAGAACTCTCGGAGTATTTGCCCACGTGCGTATCATAATGTAGGAAAGAGAATACATGCTGAGGATTGTCGTAGCTTACCTCGCAATGCGCCTCGCCTCAAGCTTCTGGCACTGCACGCTGGACTTACTACTGAAGAGCAACTTGCCGTCTTCGAACCAGCCGAACGGGGAACCCGTAAGGTTATCATTTCGACTAACATAGCGGAGGTCAGTTTTCACGCCTTATTGTTTTTTAAGCCTCTTGACTGACGTCGTTAGGCGAGCGTCACAATTGACGGAGTGAAGTTTGTAGTGGATTGTGGGTTCGTGAAGGTAAGCGTACGCCTACAGCCCAAAGATATATTTTCAACATCTTCACTCCAGATTCGTATTTACAATCCAACGTCTACGCTGTCGTCACTTGCGACAGTCCCTGTCTCATTAGCTTCGTCGATTCAACGGGCCGGCAGAGCAGGCAGAACATCATCTGGTATTTGTTACCGTCTGTACCCGGAGTCTGCACTTGCTTCGCTTCCCATCACCACACCACCCGAGATCACTCGCGTGGATCTTACTACGCCAATCCTACAACTAAAATCTCTTGGGATCGATGATCTGATGAAGTTCGAGTGGGTTTCAAGCCCACCCGCAGAGACGGTTCTTCGAGCGCTGGAGAATCTTGTGGCATCTGGCATGGTGGGGGAGGATGGGCGGTTGACTGCAACCGGGGAGAAGGTCGCTGAATGCCCTGTTGAAGTCAACATTGCGCGTATGGTATGTCGAGCCCAGTATACATCTGGCACAGTGACCGATTCGTCCAACCGCGTCAGCTTTTCATGTCCAAGGAATACAAATGCGGAGAAGAAATGTTGACTATCGCAGCAATGACAACAGTTCAGGTAAATATTACGTTTGCACTATGGAAGTGGTCGCTGATATTTTGCAGGACGTATTCATCATCCCAGAAGGAGCTGCTGGCGCCTTGGCGGAATTGGAGCGGCGGAAGTTTACCGCTGAGGAGGGCGTAAGTGAATGGATACCTGCAACTTGTCCTATCTGACGAATGAAATAGGATCATCTTACACTTCTCAACGGTAAGAAATGTAGATTGGCTATCCTGAACATATGTTGATGTTCCCTCAGCCTATAACGCATTCACGCGATACGGCCGTTCATCCTCGTGGTGCAAAGCGCACGCGCTCTCTTTCAGAGCAATGTCGCGCGCGGTTTCCATCCGAGCACAGCTCAAGAAATATATGCAACGATTCGACCTGCCGCTCGAGAGCTGTCAAGGTGATGCGAAAAGGCTACGTCAATGTCTTGTCAGTGGATATTGGAGGAACGGGGCGAAATGGGTGGCCGACGGGACTTATCGGTCTGTAAGAGGCAATGTGGTGTGTAATTTGCCAACGTGTCTGTTTCCATCGCGATTGAGTGTCTCTAGGTATTATATGTTCACCCCAACTCTGTCCTCTTCACACGAAAGCCGCGATCAGGCTGGGTGATCTTCCATGAGATGGAAGAAACAAAGAAAACACAGTAGGTCAAGTTTTTCTGGCAACCGAGTAATTCTGACTTGTGTCGATAGAATACGGATTCTGACCGAGATTGAGCCTGATTGGTATGTGGCTTGTGCAAATTACTCTGACCGCATGATAACATAATGTTTTTAGGCTCCTGGAGTATGGGCATACTTTCAGAGACAAACATACGGGCGTTGCTATATCCTAGATTGTGTACTGATCCTGGGGAGTGCGCTACACGGCTTGTATCGGATGTAGTAGCTAGTGTGTAGATGTTAAGGCCACTCTGCAGTCATCTATTATCTTGTGAATGGCGATGTCCTGCTCGGTACTATCACAAAGCATACCTAGTGTAAATGTCGGAGTCCGTAGCCTTGATACTCGGTGCCCTCGACATTCTTGAACGACTGCCATAAAGGGGTCCGCACTGAACAGGCGCCGACCGGGTTTCTGAACGCGCTTTCGGACTTGGGAGCTTGCTTGCTGCACACCGTCCGCTGGTTAGACTTTGCATTCGTCTGTTCTGCCCGTGTCTTCTCACCAATGGGTGCAAGCCAGTCCAGGTCGGATGCGGACGACAAGGTCTTCTACACGGAGACTCCAATCCAGGCATGTAGCACCGCGCCATTCCGAACCCGAGCTCACACGAATGTACCATCCAGTTCTCACCAGATGTTGTGAACCATCTCGCAGACAATGTCGCTACCCCCGGAGCCTTCCCCCCGAACGTCAGGCTACCATTGATGCCCAGATACGCTCGCGTATACAGTCTGAGCTCGACCGCCTCCGTCAAGAAGAGGATCAAGTGAGGCAGGAGATAGAACACGCTTTAGAGAAGGAGAACTTGGATCGAGAACGCGCAATGGCAGGGGAGGAGAGTGAGTCTGAGGAGGAGGCCGCTGGCGGTGTGAAGAGCAGTGCTGCCTTGATGGGCGACTTGGAGGATGTCCGACAAAAGATAGAGAGATTCCAGACACGGCGAGCACTCAGTGAGTTCCCTGAAGTGCAGGCTGCAAGCGAAGCCGTTATGAAATGCTATAAGTAAGTTGTCACCTTGTGGTTGTGAGGCAACATAATCATGGTGTCTCCAAGGTCGAATCCTACTACCACTCTCGATTGTTGGCAAGAGGTAGCAGAGTTCAAGTCTTCGGTCGGAAGAGTAGAGCAGGTGCGTTCTTTTTTACAGACTATGGCCCTACGAATTCTAATGTACATACGTCCCACGTTAGCATTACATAAACTCATTGCGAGCATAGTATTCTATTGTCACTTCGGACTGCGTCATGGTATCCAGGTTTATAACTAAACGTCAGACTAGTGTAAGACCATGTCCAGGTACGGCGAGTGTCTCAAGAAGTTGTCCGATACAGATCCGTGAAGCGTCCCAGAGCACTGTCAAAGCCGAACGTCAAAGCAAAGATCGTCGAAGCTGTATTACATGTCGTGAGCAGCCGGTTATCCTGGCCACCATTTCCCATCTTCTTGTCGTTTCAGGTACGTTGGCCTATGTTATTTTGCAAGTCCAACCTGCACGTCGGATGGATCATTAGGCAATTGAAGGTAGGCAGAACCTGCGCTGATCTGCGAGAGACGATTGAAGTCGTCACTTGCTGTTGTTGCAGAATGCCTAGCCGAGCGCCGATAGGTCGCAGACAAGGGTCGCCGGGGGTCTAGTCGACCCAGTGCTGCCATGATCAAGCTCGACGGTACGCGCATCTGATGCTCTTCTCCACTTTGCGTGGAATACATCGAAATGCTGCTTACCGTAGAGCTCTTATGAGCCAGACTAGGTGTTTGGAGAGACTCCGTTGTCGCCGAGTGGATTGCACCACGCGAAATATCGGCTTGATGATTGTCAGAAAGCGAGAGGCAGGCGAGCGGCGGCCTCGTCACCTCCGTTCGGATTGCGGCGGTCAATTCAGCTTCATCCATTGACGCATATTTTTCCGCGAGATCCTTCAGTTTAGGCTCAGAGACGAACGCATCGTCTGTGATTCACGACTGTCAGTCGTTGGGCCTTCGACTAGGAGCGACCTGTGCCTACCTATTGGGGCCTTTTCAGTTGCATAGTTGGCGGTTGGCGTACCATGCGACGCAAACTTGACCTTTCGCTTGTGATCGCGAGACGAAAACGAAGGCCGGTAGCTGGTATATTGTTGCATTGCCGTCGATGCATTGCGGCGGGTGTTCTCGCGCAACTGAAGGAAAGCAAACTGCAATGGTGACTCTGTCAGCACACCGTTCGCAATCGATTGAAGTGGCGAATGCTTACAGCCTCCTGCCTCTCTTCGTCCTCTTTCCGTTTGATGGACCACCCCCACCAGTGCCAGAGCAGTACGGCGGCTATCGCCAGAAAGATCCCACCAGCCGCACCGCCCGCTATAGCTGCTATAGGTACATCTGTCGTGCTGACGCGTGGAGCAGCGCTGGCCGTAGCGCCTGGGGCGAAGATGGTGGTAGGTGATCACTGTCTGCGACTCGGTGGGTACGCCGGAGGGCTGCGAGTGTGTGCTCGGAGCCGCAGAAAGAGACATGATAGCCTGGGAGGTAGGCCCAAGGCTCACTGACGATGAGAGCGTAGTGGTGGCGGTGGGAAGAAAACCACGAAGGACTCCCGGCCGCTCAATCCTGTGGAAGTTTCCTGGAGATACTCCGCCTGTTGGTCCGCATCCACGTTCAGTCCTCGCCATGTAAATATTGCAGCAGCTCATTGATGCCTCGTGTTGTTCGCATTGTTTTCCTGACGCCGCAGCTGACGTACTGGCCTAGACGCACCTTCCGCCGGTCATGAGGCCCGGCGAGACGTGGTAGTATATAGCCAGCTTGATCCCACTCCACGAGCGGGATTGTACTCTCTCCCGACCCGGACAGCGCAATGGTGAGAACAGCGGTCTCGGTAGCATATTGCGGGTGAAAACAAAGATCCTGTATATACCTATCTAATCATACATCAAAATATGATACATGTCAAGCAGCAGCAGATACCTCTTCCTCGGCGAGAGCCGCCTCGTTCAGAGCCTCCGCCTCCGCCATGAGCTTGTCCTCCAATGCAGCGATCCGTTCCTCCGCCTCGCGCCTCTCGCTCTCGAGCTCTGCATAGCGGCTCTGAAGCATCTGTTCTCGTCTCTCAAGCTTTTCCACCTCCTCCTTGAGAGCGGCCACCCGTAAGGGCCCAGTGGCAGTCTCGTTTGCACGGAGGTGGGAGAAACTCTCGTACTCGATCTTCGTCCTCTGAAGGTCGTCAAATCCGTCCACAATGCGCTTGATCAACGCTTTTGACCGTGCTTGATATCCACCCAGCGTGACTCCAAGCTTCTTCTCAACCTTGGCAGCCCTCTGTGCTTCTTTCGCCATGATCTCTCTGCTTTCGCTGAGTTGAGCAGACAACCCTTCTATCTGCGCTTCAGGCGAGAGGGCAGTGGGTTCCACCCAGCTCCGCTGGCTGGCGTCAAACGTGAGACGTGGTCGAATGCTTGCCCAGAACGACGAGTCGTCCAGATCTTCTTGACCGGCAATTGTAGACAATCCCTCGCGTAATTGGTCTATGCTGGCGTCGGGATAACCCAAAGCGATCGCCAGTTCGCGTTGGATATCTGCTTTCGCGGTCTCCATGTCTTCATCCGCAGGAATCACATACGATGACCTCGTATTGCCAGGATGTGACGTGCCCGGGACTGGGTAAGAGACGGAATCATGTTGTAAGAGGTCCGCGAGTTCCTTGTGAATCAACTTCGATGCTTCTGAGTCGTCAGTGATGTTCAGCTTCTCAAGCAATTTGTCGACGTCGACGTTCGGAGGCCGAGGAAGCCCTCGTTGGACGCTCTGCGTCCTTCGAGCCAACGCCTTCCGCTCCTCTTCCTCTTTCTGTCTTTTCAGCCTTGCATCCCTTTCTGCAGCGTCCTCATGTCTTTCGACACCTCCTTCCTGCCCTTCGTCTTCGTCTTCGGGGACCAGAAGCTCGAAGTTGTTCTCCGGTTTAGGCAAGCTTCTGAAACCCGCCTGCAAAGCCCTCTTGGTTGACGACATACGCATCCGCTGCTCTCGAGGCGTATCTCCAATCACCGAGTAACTGTCTTCCGGATTAATACTCAGATTATCGCGCATAGGGGTGCGGAAGGGGGTAGCTCCAGTGCGAGGCGTTGCAGGAACATCGCCTCCGACAGTTCGCGGAGTTGCAAGAGGATTCGGCGTGAAAGCGACTTGGTGGCGCGGCGTAGCACCTTCAAAACCGGTACCGCCATCTGGAGCTGCATGCATGGGTGTATTCTCATCGCCGAGCAATGGCGTTTGCGCGGTAGTCATGTTTCTCAGATTTCGTGCCTCGGCCATGACATTGTCATCTGAAATAGTGTCAGCTTTGATCGACTGAGATGAAGACAAGTTGCGAGCACTTACATTGTGGCGCAGTGCGGGGCGTCTTGGCCATCTTTGCCTTGTCCAAACCCTCATAATCGCTGAGTAAACTTTCCGTCGCTTCCGAGCCACCAGCCACCAACGACTTTGCCTCCTCGCCAGCGTGACCAATTCTCACAATCTCCTCCAGTTCGGCCTCTCCGACTTGAGCTGCCGGTAACACGAGTTTTCTCCGTCGTCCGATCGATTCGGCTTCCTTTAATTTCTGGATCTGGGCATCTCGAGCCGGGACGAACTTCGTCTGTTGGGGAGCATTTTCACCTTCCTTTCCTCGCCGCTGACGCTTCTTGCGCTCTTCCTCTTCCGCCTCCGGTTTTCGCTTATTCTCCAAACGCCGCAGCGTTTGCCCGACCGGGGCATTGGTGATACGGGCCTGCTCCTCGGAGGTATCGTAGAAGCCTGGCGCAGGTTTCTTCTCGAACGGAATGTCTGCGTTGTACTGAATGAGGGTTTAGTTTTGATTATGACCATGCTGGTTCGAAAGCTAAGACTTACGTCCATGCCCTTCTTCTTCGTCTTATGACGCATGCTAGCAGTGTATGAACAGATCAACTCCAAGAAGAGCTGCCAGAGGTCGCAAACTTACATGATACCCGCAGCCTTCAACTCTCGCTTCTTTTGCAATACTGCTAATCGCCTAGCCTCCTCCAGCTGACGTTCCCGAGCCTTCCGTTTGGCCTTCTTACCTTGCGTATTGGCAAGACGCGCACGAGCCTCGGACAGCATCTCCTTCTCTGAACCAAACTGTCAGACATCAATCATGCCCAGTACGCAGCAACTTACCATCTTCGTCCATATCAATGGGATCCGGCCTTGCGGGCTTCGTCTCAGGATCGGGGTCAATCTCTCCAGGCCTCAACCTGCGTACATCGTCTGCGCTTGGACCAGCTTCCCCTCCAGGACCTGCCAGCCCCAGCTCCTCGTTCTCCTTCGCTTCCGCTTCGTCCAACAGCTTCTGATACCGCTCCAAACACTGCGTTGCTGTACGTCCCACGATCGGTGCTATTGTGCGCCATTGTGTCGGCATCAACTTGGCAAGGTGCAGAAGCTTCTCGTCTTCCTCCTGTACGCCCGGTTAGCAACTGTGTCAACTCGGCGTGCAAACCCACTCACCTTCGACCATTCGGTCTTTTTGATGGAGGGATCGAGCCATTCGTACCACCTAGCTTTGCATTGCTTGGGGGTCTTGCGGACGAGCAATGAAGAAATACGAGCCCTGTTGCACAGAATGAGCATCTTCAACACCACTGCATATGGTACGACTTACCATTGATTTTTCCCATACTTCGCGATCGCAGCCTTCAGCACCTCGTCCTCTGTGTTCTACAAGACGGTATCATCAGCATTCCGCACGAGAACAATGGTATTAGATTCGCACCTTCCACACGCCTGTAACGCAGCCTTCAGTGAGAGTTTTCTTCGAGATTGAGTAGAGATTGCTTACCTCCTTTGATAATTATGCGTACCATGATAGCAGTGAGAGGTTAAGTAGAGAGTACAGCAACGACCTCGTCGACCTCGTCGACGTCGCGTATTAAGCTCGGTGCGGCGACCAACCTGGACGTGCGCTCAAGGTGCTTAGTCATCTCGGCCTTCGCCGTCTGAGTTCGAATATCTTCTGTTACGAAACAGGTAACCGTAGTGATGGGATTTACGGTCCCGCGTTGGCACGTACCACGAAGGACTCCTGCAAGAGATTATAGCGAGTCGAGCATTGGTGGATATTTCCCTCTGCTATTCTAGCGTGTACTGTGCTCTGATAAAGTTGGATTAATTCTAGACTTGCGGCCCATACTCCCCGGGCCAAGACATAGCACCCCGAGTCTGTACCTCGAGTCGAACCTCAAGGCATTTAACTTCAGACCCTACTTTGTGCCCTCAGCTTTCCAAACGGCCAAGCCATGTACGTTTCACATACACACCTTTCGCGAAGAACTTAGCGTCAATCTAGTTCATTTCGCTGAGCGAACGTTGGCAGAGGCATGGTCCCAGAAGAGCCGCAATACACCCGATATCGCACCCGCAGCCTCCACGGGAGCGCAAGGTCAAATATACTTTCTGACTCCATCGTGCTGATAGGCCGTCCCGCCTGTTTTTAGATTTCCCATGTTCACTGCTCGTCGTGGCAGGCTCCCCACTTATTTATGGCTGTTCGATCGCTCTGGATATAACAGGGAACGTGCAGGCCTCCTTCCCTGATGTCATTGCGCGAACTGTGCGCACCTTGTTTTCCCAAGGATCGCCTGACAAATTACTTGCCCTATCGTTTTGACGGAGGCAGAACCACGGTTGGTACCCAGCCAAAGCCAGTCTTCACAACATGCGTGCGAAGCAGAAGCTCCCGAGATGAAGAGGGTCTCACTCTGAAGTTCATTCTCTGTGTTTCCTCCCCTCTTTTTAGCCGCCCCGTCGTGGTCTAGAGGCCTTGTCACCTTCCGTGAGTGGCATCGCTCCCAACCCGTTCTTTTGGATAATGATCTGTGATTCGTATTAGGCCGCACTTCGCCCGTATCTGTATCCCTGGGCGTGTATCCGCTGTCAGGTGCAAGGTCAGAAGCTATAGATCGGGGTTTATAGTTTCTACCCACTCTTGTGTGTAGGGTGCTTTCCCGCGCTCCGCCTTTCCTCACTGTAACGCCCGATCTGACATTCGAGCAAGATATCTGCACGCAGCCTGGGACAATATGCCGGGTATTGACACGCACTGATCGACGGGTTCACCGTCGCATGACATTGAGAGATGTGGATGCAATCACAAACGCTTTCGTCTTTTCATGGGAATTTACAGGTGATGGTGATGGATGCAAGGGAGCCGTGTACGTGGAAACATCCAGTGTCTCGCATAAAACTTCTACGTCCTGTGTCTCAAGAAAAACATACTGCGAGGCCCCAGGTACATGCCAACGCTCTTGACCCGGTGTCTTGGGCAAGGCGCAGTCGAGAGCTGACGGATTTGTTAATCCATCATTTCCTGCAAACAAGGATCTAGTGGTAAGTTGGAGGCCGGATCCAATTTCCAGACAGATGATATCATTCGTCGTATCATGCTATCATTGACTTTTTTTCACGCGAGACGCTTCTGATACTGATGAGAGTGTGAGGTCCGGTATGATTGTCGACCAGCGAGCGTAGAGTTGGTGAGGGGAAAGACAAACGGTGAGCTGAAACAATGTTTGTGCAACATGGAGACGGAATTGAGGATCAGCGCGGCGACGGGTGGCGTTGTGTAGAAAGGAGTTCTTTGTAGAGCCTCGGCGATACGAGGAAAGCGCCTGGGCGTTTGGGAGAGTGCCTGAGGCCTGAGAGACCTGATGTCCGGCGAGTTGTATTCGAAATGGGAGGTCACCGGTTCAGCGGGACTGAATAGAATTTAGCTTTGCCGCGGGAGGGATGTGAATGAGACATCTTATTGGGGTGATTTCGGGCCAGAGCTAGCCGGGGGAGATGACCGCATAGCATGCTACGGTGCGATGGCAATAGCACCCATTTGCACGCCGTCGTCCAATCACCGACGGGCGACGGGGCAGAGCAAGGATTGGAAGATTAGGGAGGCGCGAAGAAAGCCGCCGGATCGGAGAGGATCGATGCTGGTCGGCATCCAAAGGAGGTCGAGGAAGGAGATCGGGCAGCAGGGAGCAGGATACGCCGGTCTAGGAGCAGGTCAGGAGGAAATGAGGAGGGAAAGGGGTCGGTGCGAACGCTGGCAGTACG
>JANHOG010000417.1:0-16699 GCA_027627325.1 Phlebia brevispora
CCCGACGCGGGGCACGCGGCAAGATTTTTGGTAAACGCCCAAGAATACTGCAAGCGCAACTTTCGCAGGCTCGAAACTTGCACAGTTTGCTCTCTCCCTCGCTACATTTCCCCACCATTTAATAGCGTTGTGAAGGGATGGTATCATTTCAGTAAGCACCGAACTTGCATTCCCGGTAGCCTAAAGCTCACTGTTCTTCAGATGCGAGGGTATGAAGTCTGCGAGACTTTCCATGCAATCAGAATCGTAGCCTTAATGTCTTCCTTTCCGCAGGGTGCGGCGACATCGTGAAGAAGCCTAAGCTAGACAAGCATGGCTCGATGTGCCATTCCGCTTTTACATGCATAGACTGCAGCAAGACCTTCAGCGGACCGGCAGAATGGAAGAGTCACACTTCATGCGTCAGTGAGGCGGAGAAGTATCAAAAATGCCTATACAAGGGACCCAAAGGCGTGAGTTAACAGGCGGTCACCCCTGCTGCGCCTGCTGACGTCGTACCCAGCAACAACAGAACGGAGGACCGCGCTATAACGCGGATGGAAGGACAAATGGTGGACGTAATGCTCCTGCCACGGGTAAGTATCAATCCTGGGGCCGTAATAACGGACCCCAGGGTGCTCGACCCGCCTGGGGCAGGCCGTATACACGTAACGAGGCAACTGGTGCTAACAACACTCCCTTGGGTACTCCGGCTCGGATGTCGCCCGTGACTATCTCTCCAGCATCACCCGCCGAGCCAGCGCAGGACGCTCCTCCCAAAACCAAAGTGGCGCCAAAAGAGAAAAACTGGTCCCGCCGCCGGTGAAACGGTAAACCTGCGCCTGAACCATCGTCGACCGAAGCGAAGATAGACGGGGAGAAGGTCAAGAGTAAGAAAGATAAAAAGCGAAAGTCACCCGCAACCGAAGAACAGGTACGAGCTTGCCCCTGGTATTACAGCCACCGATTCAATGATAGTCCACAGTCCGCGGTGAACGGCGAGGCTAGTGAAGAGCCTCGTAAGAAGAAGGCGAAGACGGCGGAAGACGTAGCTGCAAAACCCTCTGAGCGAGTGGAGGAAAGTGAGAAGAAGCAGAAGAAATCGAAGAAAGATAAGCAACACCAGGAGGGTGGGGGCTCAGCTGAACTAAACGCTGCAGAGGAGTCCAAAAAGAAAAGAAAGGATAAGAAGTCTAAGAAGACAGAGTCAGAGACGGAGGAGGCGGTATCTACGGAATCCACAACGACGCAGGCTAGTGCCGTGGCGGAGCAGTCAGTAGGCGCAGAGAAGGCGGGGAAGAAAGAGAAGAAGGAGAAGAAGGAGCGTAAGGAGAAGAAGCACAGAAAGTCGAAGTCAGAAACCGAGGAGGCTTCATGATCGTACATCGCGTAACTGGAGTCTCTATGGTTACTGTGCTCGGATTTCTGCTTGCCTCCATTCGTTCGTGCTGTTTGCTATCATGCTTTGCTATCGCATCTCTGCCTGTATCGTGACGTACCAAGTTCAAGGGTTCAATGTTGTCTGTTCTACATGTACACGGGTTTCCTTCAAAGGTAATCTTATAACTGTACAGATGTTGGGGGTAAAGAGCGATAAGCAAGTGCAAGTGAAAAGGCCCTGGTATACGTCTATCATATCCATAGACTCGCCGCTGTCGATCCTCTTAGCCGACGACGGCGGCAGTAAACAATTCAAAACAAGGAATCCCATAAATCAGAATGCAGTCGTGGAGTCGACCTCGATGGTCGGAACGATCGATGCGATAAACTTGAGGAAGACGACAAGGTAGAAGTCGACCCTCATGCCCTCGATGTCGTCGTCGCCGTTGGCGTTTGGGTCCGTCTTGCCGTTGCCGCTTGTACGTCGGAACAGCCATTTCTTCTGCTTGTCCTTCGGCGTGGACGCCCCAGATGTGGATTTCCGCTGTGCCTGCTGCTCCTCGATGACGCCCGCGTTCATGCGCTCGATGACTTTCTTCATCACGCTAGCGTGCTTGCAAGGATGCACCGACGCGGCCTGAAGTGTGGCAGAGTGAGGGAACGGCTCGATGGTGACGGTCTTGAACGCATGGTCCGCAGACACGTCTTGAAAGATTTGCGCGGGTGTAAGTGGCGTTCGGTTCTATATGCGAGAACTTAGCAATCGAGGGATATGCCAAAATGAGTCAGCATACCTCGTCGTAACCAATGAGCCAAATACGAGGTGTTTGGTAGTACTTATCATAAGTGATCATCACATCGTATGTCCGAACCTGGAGCAGATTACCCTTCGCTACTTCGACTTGACTACCATTAATCGTCAGCTAAGCTCATCTCACAGTGCGATGCTACGCACCTGGGGTCGATTACCCCCAACGCTGGCGCCGTGGTCTTTGGCGCCGCCACAGCAGCTTCATCATCGCCTTCGAGGTCTTCCTCCTCCATGTCTGGTATATCGTCCATGTCGGGAATATTCGCTGGTCCAGACGACTTCCCGGAGGATAGTGATAGACCACCCATCCCTTGCGCGACGTCTTCGTCTGTGTGATCATCAACATCCGGTATCTCGTCGATATCACCGGGTGCAGCGGCCGCGTTGTTCCCCGCGCCCCGTCCTGTGTGCGTCTCAACCCATTCGTCCTCTGCCTTGCCAGTTGCCGAAAGGTCGCCGAAGGACAGCAACCGCTCAGCATCCTCGTCTTCGTCCGTGTAAGCAAGCGCAGTAGCGCGTCGCAGGCAGGGCACACCGCGTGTCATGAGGTACTGTTTGTCAGCTGGGAGATAATCTCGCGCCTTAGAGGCTTCTCCTTTCTCCCTACGCCGGAATTCAGAACATGTACGCGAGATTGGGTGTAAATTGGACACGAACCACGTCCATACGGGAAACTTGTATGCCAGGAAGTCGCCCGCGGCAACGAACTCCTCTACGCTGGGATTAGTAAAAGGTTGCAAAGGAATACTATAGATAGCGTACCTGGGTTTATGCGTCCATGTTCCTTGAACTTGCTCTCCTTCAAGACCTACAAACACGCTTCTTCAGCACTAGGTCCCCAGCTGATAGCAGCGCGAAGCGTACTGGACTCAGATAGTCTCGCACTGCCCAATATTGTTGCTAATTTCCAGGGTTGATAAGCCTCGTGGGTGCACGAGATAGTGAATACGAACCTGAATGGCGTGCATGATGACAGTTTAGAGCTAAGTTGCAGCAACCATCGATCCTCGAGGGCGACGTGCCAAAAGTGGAAGGCTTCCAAATTGTTTTGCCGCCCTGAGCAAGCGAGACTCACCAGAGCAGCACAGGACAGGATAACTCAGCATTCGGAGGCACGGCGCAAAATCACGACGAAGTGTTAAACAAATATACTATTCGTACTGTATGATTAATACACCAACAAGCTCCAGATGAAATAGGTCCAAGGCTGAGAATATGTACGCAGCACGCCGGCTATTCATCCAATTTCCACGCGTTGTCCTTCACCAGCCTCTCTCTTTCCAATAGATATTTCCCTGGAGGGACAAAATCGCCTACTTTGAGCCAATTGCATTCACCCACTAAAAGCACCCCTACCTTCTTTGTATTTCTGGGAGCTGTCGG
This sequence comes from Phlebia brevispora, assembly GCA_027627325.1. Classification (NCBI taxonomy): domain Eukaryota; kingdom Fungi; phylum Basidiomycota; class Agaricomycetes; order Polyporales; family Meruliaceae; genus Phlebicolorata; species Phlebicolorata brevispora. Next base: position 3,554 of record JANHOG010000417.1, read on the forward strand.
AAGCTTTCATGTAATACCAGCCCAAACGGTCATTGCAGCCCAAGCAGTATACATCAGCGACAGTGTGTACGCCGGTCCTGAACGATAGTGAGCTCCTGAAATGTCAATGCGTATGCAAGCACTTACAGCAACGGCCGATCTTCCTTCTTACCCATCTTCACGTTCGTTGCGGAGTGCATCAGACTATCGCCCGCGTGGTGAGTCTACTACTTGACAACTGTAGCTGCATGTAATACTCACTAGCCCCGGCCATCCCTTCCAGCGAACGACTTGCTAATGAGTTCGTCTTGGAGAGCCTATGAATCTGGTCAGCAGTCATGCTACTGAGCGGAGGAAACAACTACGCACTATAGTTGCTGAGCACTTTGCGCAGCAGAACTTGGGGTGCCCTTCGTAGGTCAAAGTGACCTGCGCTTTCGTATCCGAGGGAGACTGTGCCATGAGGCTACCGGTGAAGATGTATGTGGTACAAAATCGGGTGATCGACTTGACGTTAGGAGATAGCACGGTCACTGCATGTTCACTTCGGTCTACTGCAACCGACTGATATCACACGGCAGCAAATCAAGAGCGCTGAGATGTGGTTCAATCAGTGCAAGAGGGTTGACGGAAAGCTACAGAATGGTTTGCAAGTCCAAAAGCTCTCGCCGACGGTTGCAACTGGGCATACGACATATCGGGTAAGTGACATGTGATTCGGACCACAAGCGCGCACGGTGACGCAGCTCTTGTAAACTGCGAGTCGTCGATAGACTCGGTCGGAGATGGTCGAAACAGCGAAAGATATCTTATGGAGTGGATCCGCTTGACTCTGGAATCCCCGCCAACTCGTTCATAGCTTTCTGAACTTCTAGACGTTCCAAGACTGCGCGATGTAGACTCGATTTGTTGGTTCGACCGGACTTCCCTTTGTGCTTTGGGGTCGACGAACCCGAGCCAGTGCCATCTGACGTCGGCATGCTTGACACAGATGGTCCTTGTTTAGATGGTTCAACAGCGGCAGCGTTATATAGGAGAGATTGGTGGTCCAAAGAAGTAGGATCTGATGAGGTAAGGTGTGATGGGACAATTATCGGAGTTGGGCGAGGAGGAGGCGGCCACTGAAGCATAAATGTATGAGAATAAGTTCAGGAGCGAGTTCAGATGAGCTACATACACCGCGATGAGGCTGATTGAAGTGGAGAGCGGCCCATGGAGGGTACTCTTTCTCCAGCTGTATAAGATGGTCCTCCAGGAATTTGAGACGATCCAGTAATGACCGAGGCGGAGACGGGACTAACATGAGAACGGTTTCAGAGAAAGTCGCAGTAACACAAACTACTGTCTCACCGTATTTAATCGCGACATGCGACTCGATGTTGCGCAGGCGTTCGTCGAGAGCAGGATGGCGCTTTGCCGTAACCTCGCGGTGGTCGTCGAATATAGCATCCATATCATTCTTCTGCTGTTCATTCGTGCCTGGATCACTGGCTTTCAGAGTCTTGCGGAGGGGTCCATCTTCGTTCTTAGCAATATCGTATTTCATTTGTAGGTCTCTGTTCTGTGTTTTCGCGTCTACACGCGCACATGAAGCTATCTGAACATCTTCTCCTGGCTTGATAACTCCGTCTTCTTCAAGCTTCCGACGCTTCTCGGCAGCACTCAAGAGAAACTCTTGTCTATTGGATGCGTCGTTCCGTGCTCGGTTCTGAGCTAGGAAGCGTGATATAGATTTGGTCACCTATCGCGGTAATACGGTGTATATTCATGTGAATAACGCATGCAGCGAAAACACGTACTGCGCTAGGCGTGCGCGGCTCGACGCCAGGTACAAATTGAACATAATCAAGTTTGCGCTCCTCCAGCGGTTTCATCGGAGGTTCTCCTTCCCCAGGTACTGCGTACGTACCGTCTACTAGTTTCTATACTAAACATGAGCGACGAGAATCCCTAGTACTATTGGCACACACCGTTAGGTCCTGCTTAAGTTGAGCAAGAGCGGAAGGCACTTTCTTCTGCTCCCAGGCGGAATTCAGTATTAGCATATCGGCTTCAAAGCCTCGAAGCGTTTGCGTTAGTCCGACCTCCTGCAAGAAATGCTTGAGAATAACGTCCCAACTTTTCCGGAATGACGGAGAGGCTGCAAGTGGTGCAGATCCGACTTCAGGTTGGTGTCCTGGAGTCGTGATAGCTGCTGTATGTCCTTGCAACGGTACAGTAGCAGTAGATGGGAAGCACGTGGGTCCACCATCTTGCCTTTGAATGGGGGTACTTGCGGACGGCGAACTGCCAGCAGGCAGACTGTGCCAATTTCCCGCGTTATATCGATGTTCTGGAGACCTTTGGGATACTTCATGCCATGAAGACGTCCCACTTGGAAGATACGAAGCCTGACGGAATTGGTACGCATATGGTGACTGTTCGGGGACTGTACTCAGCGGCCCATAGCTGGGAAACTGCAAGGTTAATGCAGTCTTTAATTTAGTAAAAAGGTATAGTACCTGTCCGGATCCTCGCCGTGATATGTATCCTGCACAGACTCTTGGCCTCCAAAGCTTTGGCTAAATTGCCTAGGAATGTTGTCAGTTTTGACATACACAAACACTAGTCCACGACTTACTGTGAAGAGCCAGACGAGCCAGCTTCATGCGGCGGCGGTCCTTGAACCATCGTGGCTATTCAATACGACGTAGTCTGCTCCGGTGGTTCTTGAACAGAGTAAACACGGAGTCGCGGTTCAAAAAGATTCGTTAATTAATTGGATGCACGTGATCGATATGGGACGCGTTAACGCTGGCGCTTGACACGGAGCACGACGACCAAGACCGCGAGCTCGTCGCGCACGACGACAAGCGAACGTTATTCAGTCGCATTCCTGAGCTCTGGCACAAGCGTATCTATATATGGCTCATCGAGAGCAGACTTTACCGCCGGAACTGGTCGTATCTATCCAGAGAGTGCTCGAGCTGCATCCTGGTCCCGACAGCGATCCGTTAGACGACCTCTCCGACGACTTCAGTCCTGTGGGTATCCTTAACGAATACTTCCCTGATGGTAGGCATGAATATTTTACCTGAAATGGTCGTACGCTAAACGGAGTACAGAGACGTCTCTTGGCCAGTTCGAAGCCGTGCAGTCTCGCCTGGCTCAGAACGAGCGCGACTTGCAGCATGAGATCGATCTCTTGCAGGAGGAAATGAGCAAAGAACAGGATTCTAACAGGATGCAGATTATACAGGAGATGATCTCGGTGTGTGGATGGCCATGAACTCCTATCTATCATACCAACTTACCCGTATGGCGCAGGACTTGTTGGGGCAGATGTCACGCATTCGTGAGAAGGCGACAGAATCCGAGGCCGTTGTGAGGAATATAACCAAGGAAATACAGGTTCTTGACCTGGCCAAACGCAACCTCATACAAAGTATGACCACACTGAAGAGGCTGCAAATGCTAGGTACGATTGTCACTCTGTAACCTTGTTCCCAAGAGTCCTGACTGAAATGTTCACAGTGAATGCTTTGAGCCAACTTGAGGAACAAGTCAAAGAAAACCAGTACCAAGAGATAGCTCAGACGCTTGGCGTGAGGAAAATTCTCGTTTTTCACTGTCGTTACTCAATTTATCCTCTTTCCAGGCTGTGAAACAGATAGCAAATGCGTTCAGGCCATTGTCCTCGGTGCAACGCATTTCGCAGATCTGGCGGCGCATCCAAGAGATTCAAGGCGACCTGCGAACTAAGATAGATGCTGATTGGGACAAATTGTATGTGCATCTCTTTCGGATTAGGGCCATCCCATACTGAATATGGCGTTAAAGCTACGCTCAGGATCCAGCGAAGCCTGTTAAAGTTTCCACTATGGCAGCTGCTTGTCAAGTTGTTGACGTCTTAGGGCCTGAAATACGAAGTCAATTCATTGATCGCTATGTCGCCCTTGAATTGAAAGAGTACCGACGTATTTTCAAGGCTACGGACGAAGCTGGTCAACTGGATAACGTCTCAACTCGGTTCGCATGGTTTAGGCGACTGCTTCAGACCCATGAAACGGAAACTGGGAGAGTCTTCCCTGGCGATTGGCATGTCGCCTGGTTCTTAGTTGCCAAATTTGTGGAGATTACAAGGTGCTGTCCTTCCTCTGCTTCGTCCTACGTATTGTTTGAGCTCACTGGCGAGGTGCCTAAAGAGATGATATGACAGCCTTGCTCTCCAAAGCGGGCTCAAACCTAATAGTGAAGCAACTGCTAGACACTTTACAGGAGGTAATGGACTTCGAGTCCTCCATGGCGAAGAAATATGCCACTCCAGTACGTGATAGCGGTGTTCTTGTTTTGTGGGCACACCCATGAATATGGTATAGATACCCGATATCTTGAAAGCCACACAACCAGCAGGTGCATCTCGGCCCAGTAAGACGATCTCGTCGACTTTTGAGTCTCACATGGGTGTCTTCGTTGCCGCCCAGGACAAGTTCGTCGCCTCCTTTGTCTTCATGATGGGAAACTGAACGACTTTGCAGAGCACTTTCCGGCATGTTATCGCAGTATCGGGGTACGAAATCACGGAGTTCACTTGAAGCGACAACTCCACGGACGTCTCAGGATGAAGACGAGGTACATGCTACCGTCTTGCCCAGTTCGACGGAGCTTTTCTACTTTTACGCTCAAAACTTGGATCAATGCGCCAAGCTGTTCACGGGGCAACCGTTATACGATTTGTGCCAATTACACAAAAAATGGCTTCGTATTTACGCAGGTGATTACAAACACTCAGTTAGCTCTGCCAATTTTAACGTTCTACTATTCCACAGAGGATGTCCTAATAGCGAGTATGAAACGGTACCGTCTTCGCCTGTTGGATAATCAAGTCTGTTAGTTGACGTTAATATCAGACCAGCATCCTCGATTCGCCGTTCAATCGAGACTCGTCTTGACGTCAATGAGTTGAGGAACGCGTGTACACTGATCAATACGGCAGACTATTGTCATACCACTGCGTTAGAGGTCCGCACAGATCACTCATTCTTATTGTGAATCTATCTCAAAACTCCTTCAGCTCGAGGCGAAGATCCAGGAGAAGATAGACGAACCATTCGAAGAGAAGATATCCTTCCAGGAAGAAGGCGAACTCTTTATCAAGTACGTGGCTGTCCATTTCATTTCCATCGTCTGTTCATCTAGTGAGCTATACCCAGTGCGGTGTCTTCAGCGATCATGGTGTTGTTACATGAGTTGGAAAATGCCACTGACTCGGCATATAATGCCCTTGCTCGGACTGCGTGGACCACTCTTAATCTCGTCAGTGGGCAATCACCCTATGTGGATGATCTGGTCCGCGCCATTGAGAAAGTCATGGACACTGTGAAGCCTCTTATTGAACAGAAGAGGTACCTAAGAAACTTCTTGGACAAGGCTTCTAGGTTGGTGATCTAGATATTGTAATTGTGCGAAACGTTGACGTCGTCCTAGCTTGATGTTTGTCAAGTTTACTCACGCCTTGGTGAAGAGTCGGCCTCTCAAAGAAATTGGCGCGGAACAGGTATGTCAGAATACATGGTTGTCTGGAGTTTGTTACCCATGCAACTTCTAGCTTCTCATTGACCTAGGGATCCTTAAAACCTGTTTGTTGCATATTCCAGGGGACGAACATACCACACCAAAGTGGGTATTTACAATATTTCACTCTCCGTGAGAGTCCTGATCACAGAGTACAGTTATACCCGTAACGTGACCAAGAACACGACCAGACTAGAAGCGCTGCTTAAAGTGATCGTTACACCCGTCGTACGTCGCTTTCCAATATTCACCAGCAGCCGATGACAACTGTCTGTAGGATCCTCCGGAAGGATTCATATTGAATTATACCCTGCTCATCGGAGACGCCTCATTCTCCAATTTTCAAAAGGTAAACCGCTTCTCTCCGACATTGTACGCCATTGACGCAATAGTACACCTGTAGATATTGGACCTCAAAGGCACTCCAAAGACCCAGCAAAATGACCTCATGGATTCCTTCTTACAAGTCACAAGTACCAAGACAGATCTTGACAACACATCATTCTTGTCTTCTCTCGATATGGACCCGGGAACCCTCCCGAACCTGCAGAGCCCTGGAGGCAGCCGAGTGAACCTGACTGCAGGGGAGAGCATTATGGCGGCATTGTCTTCCCCACCGCTCGCCATGGGGATCGATAGGTCGGAAACACCTCCCAGGGCGGAACCTACATCAAAGTTCTCTGATTTCCGGAGGTTCGTTAGCTTCGCTGTCAGGCGGGACACTATGCAACCGTGACAAGGATCTGGTTCGAATGAGGTTTCTGTACATGCCAGAACGCCGCCACTTAACGGCTCCTACTCTAACAGTATCAAACAATTAGTTTCGTGACTTAGACCGTATGCCATATCACAAAGCAGAAGCCGTTTTTGTCAAGCGTGAATTCCATCAGTAAAGTGTGCCAATAATTGTGACTGAGCCGCCTGTTCTATACCATCCCACTGGACGTTCAACCCACTATGTGAACCAGCCGTCCGCAGGTGCTCAATGTCCTGTTCGGTCACGTCATAACAATCGTTGACAATGAGGGAGGTTGTATGTGCCTCCTTTCCAGCGAGACAGTCGGACAGCGCCTCGACGAAGGGCCGGGGACAAAAGTTCTGGAGGTCGACGCTACTCGCCCGGAACTTGAACTGAGTCAAGCGCAACTCTTCCATCGCTGGAAATGCAACAAATTGGCGGTACTTCGGGTTCGTGCAGTCGTGTTTTATGCCTGGTTCCGGCACAACGAAGCGTAAGACGACCGGCAAGGCCAACTCGGCGTCAGAAAACGGGTTCGCCTTGATACGTAGGCGGCGGACTTTCTGAAATTTGACAACGAGTAAGTTGAACCAAGCTATCATGATGGGACCTCTGTAGAGCGGCCAGCCATCCATGTCCAAATTCACCGTGCTTTCCAATGGCAGGCTGTCGCAAAAGCGCGGCAGAGCGTCCAGGTGCTCGAGCCACATCCCCTCTAATGTAACCTGTGCTCCTTCAACCCAGAACCTGACGTAAAAGTCAGGCTTATCGGCTTCGTGGGTGTCACGGTCATCGAAGGACACTTCGGATGTCCAACATGACACCTCTAGAGAGGGCTCCACACTACGGTCGTTGAATTCGAGACAAGATGCACGGACGACCTGGCCACGTTTGAGGGCGTCCATCATGACCTGTTTAAGTCTGCCCGACACAGAAACCAAAGTGTCTGTGAGATTCATCGACGTCTCGTATATACAGCAGTGGATGGCAAGGTGAATGCAGGAAGGAAGCGAGATGTGATCGAGAAGAGCAGTGGTATGGTGATTTGAATCTTCAAGATCCAGGATGAGGAGTTTGGGAAGTTTAATAGACGTCGAGTAAGAGGTGTCGGATAGTGGTAATGCGTTGATTAGTTCCAGGCTTTCCAGAAGAGGTAACTCTTTCAAATCTGCAAGGACCTCTTCAAGACGACATGACTTCGGTGGGACGGGATCGTCGATGAGTTCAATTTGCAGCTTCTTGAGTGAAGGAGGAAGTACTCCCTGACCCCATATCTTGTGTACACCGGAGAGGTATAACGCGGTAAGATTCGAAAATTTGACTGCAGTAGGGATTTCAAAAGGAGCGGATGGACTGGATACGTAGATCCACAAGGTTTCCAGTTGATCCGCTGTATAGTCTGGCCATCGAAGTTCAGGGAAGAGGGGACCAGGAAGCGTGAGTTCGAGTTCGCGGATATGGGATAACTCTGCCAAAGCTAAGTTGTAGGCCTCAACCCTCGCGGCATCAACCACGTCATCTGAGCGATGCTCCGGCCAAGGATCGACAACAAGCGGTGTTTGCTTTGCGCGCCTCAACCACTCGAGCATAATATCCAATCCTCCAAAGTAAACAGGAATATGACACCATAGACCAGGAGTATTCAGCGCAACGGTACGCCAATACTGGTAAACGTGTGTAAGCCTGATCCAGGCTAAGGTAAGCCACATGGGTGAGTCGTAAACTGGCTGATCCAAGAATATGATCCTGGAGACCAGCTCCGGAGGGATTCTCGAGACAGGGAGGGTCGCGTTATACTGTTTCTTTAGCTCTATGGCTTGGTGTTCGTCCATTTCGGGGTGAAAAAGCTTATGCTCAAGCTCTAGTGATGGTTCTTCAATCACGTCTCCGTCAGGGGGGCTCATAACGACAGTGACAAGATCGGTGTGTCAATGTTGACTATGAATACGTGTGAGACTTCGGCGATGACTATACAATTGAAAGTGATAAACCTGTTCTCAAGATGCAGCCGAAAGCACGGAGGTCTGCGGTGTGATGCGGCAAACGAAGATAGGGTCGTTCACTTGGGGGATCTCGGAAGAGAATACGTTTTTATAGTCAAAAGACCCCATAATTGTGACAAATGGGAATCAACCGATGATGCAGTGTTACTGGCTTTAGCGAGAGCTTTACCTCTTCGGAGCACTCCCGAGATGAACGTGGCAACTTCGCCAGATTGAGAACCTGCCGAGGAGCTGAAACGTGACAACGAGGTCAAAAGACGATCCTCAGTCGTGAAAGAGCTACTCCACCTTGCTAGTCGCATCCTGCCAGTCAGTGGAAGCAGTATGGACGTGAACGGAGTGCGCCAAATGTTGCGGGGTGTTTCGCACCCATCCAGGTACCTTACAAAAACCCAAAGCGTTCGAGAACAAATACACGGACTGAGATACTGTACTCAGCCGACCTTAGGTTCAGAGGGGTGTGACCGTGACTTCGGTGGACGGTCAGTTCAGACGTTCAGGACCCTCGGTGTGACCACCAAAATGCGCGTAAGCGCCCGAAAATTGCCATATTTGGTATGGATTCGGGGACCGTGGCGCATTAGCGCCCGCTGGCGGAGGGTCTGTGACCTGTGACCGAGGTTCAAAAAGCCCAAGTTCACGTCCCGTGTGACCCGTGACTGAACCTAGGGTCGGCTGAGTACAGTAATCGCCGTAACACGCTATCTCCACGGTTTAATGTTCAGCTTATGTGAGTGCATGACCACGGCGAATTGTCCGCCGCGGACGTCCCTGCGTTGATAGGTGTTAGAAACGCCATGCAGAGCCTGGACACAACACTCACACTTTAACGAAGCCTTATGTTGCAAGGTTAATCTACGTGCATCGATGTCTGGTAAGGCCATAAACTGAAATTACTTCCGATTCCTGCCCATCCTGAACGAAAAACCGGTGATTTGCACTCTTATGCGCACAGCGTTCTCATCACGGCTGCTCATTTGAGGTTGAGATACTTCCTCCGTACATCAGGGAAGCCTTCGAAGAGCTTACAGGTCGGACAAGCGTCAGTGAATGGGCAAACATCGGCTCATATGAATCGTGGTGGACGTGGCTGGCCAAGAAACATCAAGGGTTTAGCGCCCACAGTTCGACCTTGAACTGAATGCGCTATCTCCGGCTCGGGAGGTAACGAACTTTCACCCAAGTGGTCTTGGGAACTGTCTCAATATGCTTTCGCGGTCCCAAAGGAAAATCAAGCACATGGGCTCCCTTCGCATTTGCATTTCTAACTCGCCTGCGATCCCGCTGCGCGAAAGAGCCAGTACCTGTTCAAATCTCACATGGACACTGAACCCGAGCACCTTCCAGATGCCTGCTTCTGATAGCAATGCCGAGGGTAGTGCAGGTTTTTCGCACGTACTTTGCTCTCGAATGAGCTGAAGTGGACCTTTTCTCTCCAAACTTTTGTTATGAAGCAAGGCGAGGTTCGTTAATATGGAGCATACGGGTTAACCTCGAATACTCGTGCGTAGGGCTCCTTGACCACGAGGACGGCTCCAATTACACAATGTGAGTTCAAAGTCGACAGCTGATGATGATTCTCAATCTAATAACTGGCCAGTTTCCCGCGCAAGACAGAACATCTCATGATGCTTGGGCATTCCAAGTCGCACGTCCGCATGGTAGGCTTGACAGTACCGAGATATGCAATGGACACCCTTCGGTACTGTTAGGATATATAAAGCCTACACGTCGCGGCATGTCTCATCAAGGCCATGATGAAGCTCCTTACCTGGGCTATCCTCTCACCCGTGCTACTGGCCAACTCCGGTTTGGGAGCCAAGTTCCCTCTGTCAAGTCTTAAAGGTGCCAAGACATTGCCGGGAAACATCGTTCCAAATAGGTTCGTAGTAGAGGTAGAATCGACTTCGGACATACCCACGAGAAGAGATACCTTTCCACGCGACGTAAGAGAGCCGCCGAAGTCCTCATCCTGTCGTATATTACCTGATGCTACAATTCCGTAGCCCCACAAGTCACTGTATGAAGACCTTCGGAAGCGTGACATCTCTTTCAATGTAGATAGGGAGTTTAACTCGCCTGGCCTTTTCGTCGGCGCATCGGTGACCCTCTCTGTAAGTTCATGAAGGCTATCCACATCAACTTCTTGTTTATGACCATCTACAGAATGCGAAAGTGAATTCCTACCTAATTTCTGTTACATATCCTTTGACGATTCATGCGGATATGCAGGACAGAGCGCAGGTCGCTGCGATGCCCGGAGTGAAAGCTGTGCGTCCTGTCATCCAGGTTCCTGCTCCAAAGTAGGTGCCTGATTCCTCGTCTCTTGCGCTTCTATAACCGAGTTTGTCTTGCAGGCCGGTTAGCGCACATGTAGTGACGAGCCTAACCGATCCGGCACTCCCTCCGGACACGGAGTCAACCCACGTTTTGACAGTAAGGATGAGTCTCTCCGGTACAGTACATATTCCCAACACCCTTTCTCATTTAGGGAGTCGACAAGCTCCATGCGATGGGTGTCATCGGGACAGGCACTACTGTTGCCATGTAAGCTGTGCGCTCTAAGTTGAGTCTCAGTAGATTGACCTAAGTTGACGCAAATAGCATCGACACTGGAATTGGTATGATGCACATCGATTTCCGGGTCAATTCGTACTCACAAATGCTTGCATACAGACTATACACACCCATCACTCGGTGATGGTTTCGGTCCGGGGCATAAAGTCGTTGGTGGCTTCGACTTCGTCGGCGATGCTTTCGACGGTTCGTGGATCTGCATGAGCATCTGCGACATCTCTAACGCTGATGTGCTCGCAGGAACAAATACGCCCATGCCAGACCCTGATCCCCTGGACCAGTGCAACGGACACGGTACACACGTTGCAGTGAGTCGCCCACTCGTCTACTTGTACGAGTATTTAACGTTCGGTGCAGGGTATCTTCGGCGCGAACCCCGGAAACGAGTTCAATATCAGTGGTGTGGCTTTTGGTGCCGACATCAGAGCCTACAGAATATTTGGCTGCACAGGTACCGTTCCAGACGATAGTACGTCTCTCTCGCCCGCACGTACAATGTTTCGTCTGTTTCTCATTAGCTTCTACCCAGTCATCATCGAGGCGCTCCTCCAAGGCGTCAGCGATGGTGTAGATATCCTTACTATGTCCCTCGGCGGCGCCGATGGATGGACGGAGAGTTCGAGTGCCGTAGTCTCAAGCCGCATTGCGGCCACGGGGAAGATCGTCACTATCGCCGCAGGTATGGTATAACATTCCGAACCTGAATACAATTATTAACACTGGTTTTAGGGAACGATGGTGCGGATGGCGCGTTCTACACGTCAAGTCCAGGAAACGCTATTAATGCGATCTCTGTGGCTTCACTCGACAACACGGTTATTCCTCTCCAGAACGCCACAGTCCACGGCGTCACACATGATCCTATCACGTATTTCGACACTTTTCCTCTACCCGTCAATGGAACTCTGCCTATTTTTGCCACGAGCACGGACACCACTATTGTTGACGACGCTTGTGATCCGCTGCCTGACGATACGCCGGATTTAAGCGGCTTCGTCGTCATTGTTAGAAGAGGAACTTGCACTTTCGTGCAGAAATTGACGAACATCGCTGCTAAGGGGGGACAGGTGACTTTGATATACGAGTAAGTGCCACTTAGCGGCTGTCTCTACAAGTTACATTTAATTTCGTCCCCACTTTTACAGTAACGGTAGCGGATTCGAGGAAATTGACGTAGGAAATTTCACCGATGCTACTTTGATCCAAGCCGCAGACGGTGTCTTCGTACGTCAAAGTGTGGTGTTTAGTGCAAATGCTACTCTCTGACTTTGGTATCATCCAGCTTGTGAACGCATTCGCTGCTGGGGAGAATGTATCGCTTTCTTTCCCCCAATCCGGCGCTCTCTTCCAATTCCCTGATCCCGCTGGTGGCCTGATTTCCTCTTTCACCTCGATCGGTCCTACCAACGACATGTTCTTCAAGCCTGCAGTCGCTGCGCCCGGTGGTAACATTCTGTCGACCTTCCCAGTTCCCCTTGGAAGCTTCGCCGTGCTGTCCGGCACATCGATGGCAACGCCGTTTATCGCCGGCGTGGGCGCTTTGTTGTTCGGCGCAAAGGGCAAGAGCCCCGAGGTCGGAACCACGGCGAGAACCCTGTTCGAGACGACTGCTCAGCTAGTGGGCAGCAGTCATACCGATGGCGATCCTTTGCAGACCGTGGCACAGCAAGGTGCTGGGCTTGTTGATGCGTTCAAGGCTCTGACTACGGATATAATTGTCTCCCCAGGAGAGCTACTAACCAATGATACCGCACATTTTGTGAGCCTGTAAGTGCACACAGATTCCTGCCAAGAAGTGAGCATTTCTAAAGCAGTAGTAGGCACACATTCACCATCACGAACATCGGCAACGAAGTGAAGAAGTTCAATATCACTCATGTTCCTGCGGGCACAGTGCTCACACTGACTCCAGTAAGTATGGACATTGTATTCGTATGACGTTGCTATATTTACATCTTATACTCACCAGGGCACCAGTTTCCCGGTGGACGGCCCAGTCCCGCTTTCAACGGACTTCGCCACCGTCAAATTTAGCGAAACCTCCGTCACAGTCCATCCAGGCCAGACACAGGAGATCACCGCCCATATCACGCCGCCCTCGGGCGTCGATCCCTCGATCCTGCCCATCTTCTCCGGCTTTATTCAGATCGCGAACCCTACGGAGAGCCTGCACGTAACGTACCTCGGGCTCGCCGCGGCGCTCAAGGACGCGCAGGTCGTCGACGATACGGACGTGTTTTTCGGCGTCGACATCCCGATCCTTCTCGATGCTTCCGGAAACTTCATCACGGGCCC
>JANHOG010000418.1:0-16688 GCA_027627325.1 Phlebia brevispora
TTTGGGATTCTCGGAGACATTGGCCCTGACTGGAAACAAGAGATCAGAAATCGTCGGGGACGAGGGCTAGGTGAACGGGAAGGTTATACCAAGTATGCTCATCGCGTCCTTGCTGGACCCGCCTCCGCTAAGCAGGGCCTCGGTCTTCTCGTCAATGAGCCGCTTAGACACCTTGTCGATCACACTCGATGTGTGGCGGAACCGCTTGTATTCCCGGGTTGGGATGTAGTCCACATAGTCAAGTACCCATGTCGGAAGGTAGTTCCAAGACGCCCTGAACAGCGTGTCCAACTTGGAACGATGCATGACGGAGTCCACACTAGACGGAAAAAATCAAATTGTTGTTGTTGTGATCTATCATGACGGTTGGCGGTGTAGGTACTTACAACATGTTGTTATAGGCATTGCTGACTTCATTGTCGTCCTCATCCAACGCGCCAAAGTCGAAGTCGAACGCCGCTGAAGAAGATGCTGTTCATGTCTATCACGTCTGCAATTGTTCGCCAACTACATACCTTCGCCAATGACATCTAGAGTAAGTCTGGCCAGCCATTTGTTCACGTAAAACGTCGAGCCCTTGGAGTCGGTGACTACGTCGTCCTTCCACATCTGACATAGCTGTGATTCCCGTCGGTCAGAAGTTCGGTCAGTAGTCAGATAGATGCGGGCGAGCGAACCTTCGAGGAGGCCTTTCGGAACAGAGGGAGGAATGTCCGAAGCTGTTGGGCGGTGAAGGCTGGGTTCATGACCTTCCTGTGGCGTTGATGGGCGGTCCCTAGCATGTCGTAGTCAGAGACAAATGTGGCAACTACTCAAAGTGAGTATCACCTTCTGCAACAAGAATTCCTCTGCCTGTGATCACGCGAGACATGGTGTGTGCCTCGACATGCTTTGGGTAGTGATAGCCTGATTTGTGGAAAATATGCTGCAAAGCCTGCGAAATAGCGGATTATTACGTCTTGCAAGTCATTGAATAGATCAACCACCATACCTTGGGGTCTGACACCATCAGGATATCTTCCTGCATGAGTCGGTTAACATTCTTTACCGAGGTCCCATGAACAGATTTCATTTTACTCACGCCCAGAACCCCGCCCATGCGGAAAGCGGTCCCGTACTCCTCGAGCCAGCTGAAGTCCAGTTCTCCGACGTTCTGCTGGTTAGTGAAGTCGCGGACATTGCCTAATACTGCGATTAATACTCGGAGCGGATGTATAGACAGCGCACTTACCCCACAGGAACGAGGACGGGGGACCTCGCAGGTGCCTCAGCCTACGGCGGTTGCGGAAAGCGACCGCCAAAACAAATAGAACAGCTAGAGGCGCAGCAACATACAGTAAAGTACCCATTTTCTCAAGGTCGCTCCGTTACCATCGCTGAGGCTGCGTATATATACCCCTACAGGGGTGCCGGTTATTCCGAGACGGGCGTTGATTGTGGCAACTTCCTTGGCTACACAGAAACGAACCATACAAGCAAAGTCCCCGGAACCCAGTGGGATATCTGCATTGTATTCGAGATACCCAGATGAGCCAGGCTAGATGGTACGATTTCCCGGGTAGTTTCGCCGCTTAAGCAAGCTTGATTTGCCTCGCTGGCCCGATTGTGGGAGGTTTTGAATAATTTGGTGCCTGTTGACGACTGATGGACAAGAGAAGCAAGAATATGGCCCAAATGACCATGAGGCTAGACGTCCACAATCTCGAATTTCACCTCATATCAGCAGAATGCTTCCCTGTGCAAATAGTATCGCCTTCGATTCCACGCTTCGTGAGAGTGGAACAGTACCACTTATAGCAAGTAAGTTCTGCCATCTGTAATTGATAGAGAATGCAGACAATCCGCTGTCTGATTACGTTGCCAATGAAGGTTCACGCTTTATATATGTGAGGACCCTTTAGAGTATCTGTTCCGGTGGCGTGCGTTCAGTTAGTGGCGCTGTGCAATACTTTTGTGCGGTAGCTACTCACCTACAAGCTATAGCTTCTGCGACCATCAGCGTGGAGATAATGCTACTCATATACCGTGCATCTTTGAAGCGATGTTCCTCATGGCATCAGCAGCCTTCTGACACGGAAGTGTCCGTTACGTTGTATCATTTGCAACATGGACATATCAGTTATGCGCGGGCTGAGATGCGTGTCATGCCCGCCCGAACTCGTATAGCTCCCATTGTGATAACGTTCTCCGATCAGTCCTAGAATTGTGGCGAAACATGCTCAGTTGAGACGGAAAAATCGTGAACCAAGGTTCTGTATCGCCTTTGCAGTAGCGCACCTTCCAGATATGCAGTATCCACGGAGAAATTTAAACCTTGCACCGTTAGCGTACATGAGTGGTCAGTTCAAGCCTGGCTGGACGAGAAGCGCCCATACGCGCTCGAAACAATCGCGATCGACCACTCCCAAGCGTGGCTAGTCTCCTCCTTCCCCGACCACCACTTCGCTCACACCCACGTCCCACATATCGGCCTCGGGCGGTGTCGATATCACTTGACATTATCCCAGGACGTGTCCACTAAGCTGTACTCACAGGGCCCGACTCCCCGGACATGTTCAAGAAGCCACTCAGCACCTTGAAGACTTCAGGTTCGCAGGGTACATATAGTTTACTCGCCGTACTATTCTCACGCAAATATCAGCACCTCTGCGCAGCTCATACAGACGAAAATTCAAGCAACGAGTTGTGAACGACTATGGCCTTTCACCTGAAGACGGAGACTTGCTTGTGCCTGAAGGCTTGCTCTCGCAGAAGTTCAGCACGTACGCAAATGAGCCAGGCGTACGTTTTCATTGGTGTCGTCCAAGCCTTGCGCGAGCTTGACCTGGTTTAGGTAGTATATCTGTCACCTGAAGGCGACCCGCTTTGGTTTAGTATCGGCAAAGGCTCAGACGGATTAATTCCTACAGGTGTGTGGAGCAAAACATTCACCGCCTACTAAGACTGAATCACTTCCGCAGTGTATACGCTATGGAAACGGCCAAATTTACTCCCATTTTTGTCTACCCCCGCAGCAGTGGTGCCCAAGCTCATCGATGGCGCCGATCTCATGATTCCTGGCGGTCTGTCTACATTGCACACTATATTTGAAACATTCTAACAAGTGGGTTTGGTGGCGCTAGTTGTGCAATACTCTGCTACGCTCACGCCTGAGCAGCTAGTCTCTATCACGCGGTACCATCGCGATAAGCTAGGTCCACCGCTTGCCGTCGGCACAATGGCTGTCTCCGGCGAGACGCTGCGCCGCGCAGACGAAGAGGATACGAAGGGGAAAGCGGTCTACGTCTTGCATACATGGAAGGACTGCCTATGGGATCTTGGTCTGAACAAAAAAACTGGAGGTACCAGAGGCTAGAGACATTCCACCTCCTCAGACCTCCACGAAGGGTGAGCAAAGCGCTGCTCAAGGAGATGATGCCGACGCCGCTGAGGCTCAATCCGCCGACATCGCCCAACCCGCGGAGCCGGTGTCAACCATCGAGGCAGCCCCGATATCTTCGCGGGATGATACAGCTGAAGGCAACGCCGGAATGGAGACTCTGACTCACGAGCACCCTGAGCAAGCTGAGCCTTCATTACCACCGGAAGGTAAGAGTCTATCAGTGCGAATTATTGCAACATTCTGAATGCATACGCTCGGTATAGACGTCTCAGTTTGTCTGAGGAACGCACTGCTCCAAGCGATCTCGACGACGCTTGGCGCCTTGCCTTCCTCATCCTATCCGATGCCGGCGTCCGTATTCTGGTCGAACTATGTCCTTCCCGCACGACCTGCGCAGGTTATTGGCGCAGAGGGACCGGTGGGTAAGTCTTGCACCTTCGCACAGAGTTTCGTGCTTTTGATGCCTGGATACAGACGCCAATGCAATTGACATTAAGCGGTCGACATATAAAACCGTGAAGGCTTTCCTGAAGGTGTGTGCCAAGGAGGGGATAGTTAAGATCAAGGAAAGTAAGGGCGATGTCGTCGTCACCGGTGCGTGTTTCAGGTCGCGGCATACCGTATCGCACGATTGAGCCGTGTGTACAGGTGTATCGCTGAAGCATCCTGCGGTGGCGGGTCACCAGCCGCACCGGACGATACAAAGTGTGGACGCGCAGCGCGAGAAGGCTGAAGAGCGGCAGCGGAAAGCGAAGGAGGCCGAGGAGAAGAGGAAGACTCAGATACAAATTACCGAACTGTGGAGACCACACGGGCATACTTTAGGGTGGTTCGTCGCGGCTGGAGTAGAGTAAGTGCCTGATATACTGCCATAAGCGTCCTTTAGCCCTCTGTCGATAAGCTCACTGCTTGCCTGGCTTGCAGCACGTCCAACCTCTACTCCATTGCCCAAATCCGCGAACTGTTTATCAAGTATGTCTCCTCGAAGAACCTCATCAACGTGAATGACCAGTCATACATCAACGTTAAGGACGATGAACCGCTCGCGTACGCTATCTCGACCAGGAACCAAGACACACCAGAGTTCCTGAAGCGGGACGACCTGCTGAACCGTATCCGTGCGAACATGCAGGAGTGGTACGAAATGCGGACCGAGAGCGGGGAGACAATTCGCAAGTATGTCGAGCTCTATCCTATGGGTGCAATTCATTCGCTCACGATACGAGACGTGAAATAGGAAAGGCCAGGTGAAGCCGATATCCATCGAGGCTAAAGTTCGCCAAGGGCGTAAGACGTCGACGTTCATCACAGGCTTCGAGCACTTTGGCATCGACGCTACAGAGCTCGCGGAGGAGCTTCGCAAAGCCTGCGCTGGTGCTACTTCGGGTGAGTTATTTCGGAAACCTTGCAGTGTACGTGCAATGTGTGTCTCATAATTCTGTGAAGTATCTCCTCAGCAAGGAAAGCCGAACGAGCTGGAGGTGATGGTGCAGGGTATACATATCAAGACTGTGACAGACCTGCTCGTCTCGAAGGGAGTCCCTGCTAAGTGGATTAAAGCATCAGGCCTGAAGGAGAAGAAGAAATAAATGTAGCATATGTACGCCTCTGCGGCGCAGAGATCTATCGAGTAAATTGTTGTAGTATACAACGATGTGTAAATCGAGCCTATATCCTATAGTCAATCCTCGAGATATCCCTCAAAGTGATGCATGATGAAAGTCTATCCTCCGCGGCCATTCCGCCCCTTTCCAGATCAGTCATACCGACTCCTCGTTGTTCTTCTCGGACTGCCGAGCTTCTCCTCGAGATCCCTCGGCAGCATCTTCTCCACAGTGTACATCAGGATCATGTCCCAGTCCTTCGCAAGCTCGTCCCCCGTCTGCTTGGGCATTGCACGCAGCCGTGGGATATTGAGGTCGTTCCATAGGCAGCAGCGCACACGCTGGGTCTCCTGCTTGTAGTTCTGCAGGATCAGTACGAAACGCACACGTGTCGGGTCGTACGACCCAGACTCGACGATATCTAGTCCTGACGATGAGGGCTCTGGCTGTTCAGACGAGGATGAAGATGAAACAGTTGGTGAATCTGGCATGGTGAAAGTTGTCCCCGCATCGTCAAGGACGGGTGTATAAGGTGTAGATGGTGAGGTGAGACCTTTGAGATTGGGGAATTGTTCGGCTAGAGATGCGATGGATTCGACAGTGGCATTGTAGATCTTCGAGAATATAAGACAGATTTTATCAGCAAGCCTGCCATCAGCATGTTGAAGACGCGACGCACATAATAATCCCTGATTTTATCCTCATGCATGAAGTTCGGTTGCACCCACACCGTCATGCTATCGGACATGACTCCTATCAGATTAAAGACCCAAATATGATGGCGCAGGACTCACCAATGTGTTGCGACGCGTTCAGGACCATGGTTGGGCAGGTTCAACGCAATCACTGCAAAATGTCTCAACACCGTACGCCATTCTTCTAGCCATCGACTCAGAACCTTGTCGAGCTCCAGTGCACGCCATTCATCGCTCCATTTCTCGGGTTGGCCGTGTGCAAGTGAATCGTGTGGGGTGCAGTTTGTTCGATGGCCTGCTTTCCATGAGGATGCCTGACAAGATTTGGACTAGTCCACATGGTCACATATTGTCAATATCGATACATTACGTGCCTAGCAGGTGATACGTACGCAGTAGGTAGTTAGTCTGTTTGATTGCGTGTCTGAGCGTTTCAAGTAAGGTGGGAGACGTGACATGTGCTCACCGACACCTTGAGCACCTTTTGACTGTTCCGATGATCTCCTTGTTGCACCAATAACACGTCGCTTTCATGAGTGTACTGAACGGATGGAGGGGTTTCGAGTCGTGGTGTATTCACCGGGGTATGTATCCTGGAAGAGAGCTTTTTGAGATAGTAGTCAAATGCAAAAGGAGTTCGCGCCTTCCTACCTAACCTTATGACGCGACGCGACTATTGCTGATGTAAGCAAAACACGCCCGGATTGCATAGCTATTTTGCTACTGCAAAAGTTGGCTCCTCAACGTAGATTTGCGGTATTCTCGCCTAAATATCATGGTCTTTAGAGGCTTCTCGCCGCAGTATTAGGCAAAACAGATGAAGCCTCAGGTGGTCTGCAGAGATCGCTGTCGATCCATATTTGGCAAATAGTGCTCGTTACCGACTCCCTGAGGAACCATTTTGATAGCATATAATGTTTACATTAAGCTAATGTTCAACGCTTCGATAGCTCAGTCGGTAGAGCGCAGGTCTCATAGCGACTTATGAGTAAGCAATGCTTACGTAATCCTGAGGTCGAGAGTTCAAGCCTCTCTCGGAGCAAAGTTTTTGGAGGTCTAAGGTGCTTAGGACTGAGGCCGTGAGTCCGAACCTCATCGGGAACACTCAGTTTTTGGTATTTTGCCTGAGTTCTGGGACCTGATGTGCGACCTTGGGTCCCTGTGACCGCTATGCGCATACATGAGCATTGTGCATATATGCTGGTCTTACATTGTCAGCGATGTGCGTGGCGTAGTATTGAATCTTCGTACGATGCGATTCCTGTCTGTAAGACAGTTGGCGAGGGTGATATATTCACCAGAACACACAGGGATGGTCCTTCTACAAGTATCTAGATCGTTAACGAGTAAGGTAGGTAGTAATTCACTAGAATGAAACTTGAACGTACGTTAACGGAAGAGATACCGTGGCATATAGGATACTTGTCAAGTGAAAATAAGTCTGTATATGCGCGATGGACTTGCCGGAATTGACGCAAATTAGCCTATATGTATATGAAGCAGGCTATCAAACTCAATGGTTAGTCACTATACCTGGGTGTATGTACGTACCTGAGAGTAGTCGACTGATGAGATGACGTCGTCATCGAGAACTTGATGTGATCCTGGCGGCGTCATTACTGTGACGCATGTATGAACTCTGAGTGAGCTTGTGTCTAAGTTCTACAGCATAACGATGACGACTTACCCATTCCAGTTCTTTAGGAACTTGAACGTCTACGGTGTACTAGTCGAATGTATGCATTTAATATCTGGCCTTAGCTTGAACGACATCAGAATGTACCTCTTACCTCGAGTAGTCAGAGAGAGGGATGAAGAGATACGTGGTGGTTGGTGGGGAGATGGTGGAGGTGGGGAAGAAAGAGGAAGGCTGCCAGGGAAGAGGCCGCCTCATATTCGAGTTGGTGCGTACGAAGGGAGCTGCTGTTTCGAATGACGTCATCCCTTCTGCCGGTGTAGTTTAGCGCTCAAGAATCAACATCCAGCGCCCGACCTGAGCGTGTAAAGCTTTCCATTGAACCCTGATGCGATACAGTATCAGTAGTAAGTACACGAGGAGATGAAGAGCTCAAGCTGATATTATTTCAGATCAGGACAGGTTGGAACGCCGGCAATTAAATGGGTCCACTTTTGCTGCTAAAAGTGCGCGACGAGAAGCCTTGGATGTCATCCGAGTCTGCAACGGCGTTCGTCGTCTGAGTGTAAACTCGAAGGTGAATGGACGAACACAGCATCTCCAGATAGTCGCAAGCTGTCGTGTGACAGCTCACAGGGCTTTATCTGTGGCACGAAGCGCAAGCAACAGTGGTTGACGAGCTTAAAACAGTTCGGAGGCAATCGCCTTGCGAGCCCCACTGAAATCATTCAGAATAGTTGAAAATGACCAAAAGACAAAGCCGTCTGGGCAAACCACATGTCCATCAATGCGTCAATATGCTAGTGAGTCGTGACCCCGCCCGTGATACCTCTCGACATCATTGTTCATTGAAACACGGGTACTACTGGTACAGACGGCTGATGCCGCAAACAATACTCATTCGCCACTTCAGGATTTGCGATGCAAACATGTTCGTCTCGCCCTTCGCAAGGCAACCGTCAATCTGTAGAATGCAAAATTAGGAAACTGAGGAAACTGTAAAGCCAGTAAGTGATCGCTCACTGATTAAGACGGAGGGACGAGGATCGAGACCGTGCCCGGAGTGGAGCAGAAATCATCGCCTATGAAGTGGCCGCAATCCGAATACTGATGACAGGATCCTGAGCACCCGCTGTGGTCGCAAAATGCAACGTCGCCGGTTGCCTTGAGGCACTCAGTGCCACGAGCATCGAGGCACACTGAGCCACCGGTATACACAGAGCAAGTGCCACCGCACACATCGCCAGCCCTTGTATTGCAGTAGGTCACGGTGATGGAATCTGCTGCCTCGGTAGAGAGAGCATTGATCGGGGTGCCAATGAAAGTGAGTTTAGCGTCGGTAGTGGTGATCCACTGCTTCATCTCCTCAAAACTGAGCAGATGTGCGGTGGTCTATTAAACAGCAGTGAGTGAGACGAAGGCTTCTTTTGCCGGCTGATCTTACCTCTCCGCCGTCGGCTCTGGCGATCTCTGACTCTCGCTTCACAGTGATACCGTTATCCTGTGAAATAAACGAATTAATAGAGCAGAAGTAACGCCCGACGCTGATACGTACAGCAACAGGGCTGCCGTTAACAGTGACGGAAAGAGCGATGAGCACAAGTTGGAAAAACTGCGTAGAGAACTGCATGATAAGACTTGAATGTTTACTTGGAGTAGTAGGTTCAGATGAGCCTAGCTGTAAACCCCTCGCCACTGCCCAGCTTTTATACATGTCTTCCTCCGGGACAACGAGTATGCCAGTTACCCAATATCATCCATATGTGAAGTCACAAGATGTGAATCCTGCGAAAAGCACCAATAATTCTACTTCAAATAAATGCAGTGCATTTCTACATGTTTAGACTTTGCGCTTCGAAATCCCGATGCAGCCCAAAATACTACCCCACGATCCAGCTCGTGCCGTCAAGGGAATACATGCATGGTACATCGCGGTAAAGTCGGCGATTTCCGACCAATCGGAAAGCATGCAAGACAGTATGGTAGTGAGGATCCCATTGTCACGTAGAATCAAGTATCGATGTCACCGCATAAATAAACCAGGAATCTACACTTAGCTATGGTCTTCCTTCAGCGTGCGCTCACCAGGCGCTATAGTGGCGAACGTGCCAAGCGCTTGAGCGCCACCGCGACATGTGCTCGCACATGCACAACTCGAAAACTGAAGCTGTAGTGCTGAATCGCGGCATCCCCTTCCTTTCTTTGATTTTCTGCGCCTGAGACATTCCGTGATTGTCGGTGGATCAGATTGTCTGCTTGGAATGTGTCAAGTCAAGAAAAACTGCGCTGGAAGACTTTGCCTCCGAAAACATCGATCGGTGATTTATTGGACGATTTGTATCGTTTCCGGCATTGTTGTGAGATTGTAGCAACGAGATCTCAGGGTATATACTCAGAACCTTCCAGGATGACATAGATTTACCGATTTTAAGATGCTCCTAGAGCGCACAAACCACCAGTGCGTGTGTATGCTGTGATGATATCCTTAGCGTTTGGTCACAACTCAGGGCTGCATCTAGGCCAAAATCACTATTTCAGCAAGACCTACTAGATACCAGGTGACCGGCAGCACTGCTGGCTCTGCGCGAGATGAAACAAGTAAGTTTAAATTGGGCGTCGTCTAGCTAATGGCAATTTCAACCAGCGCGCTGATGATCGCGGCGTCACAGTGTGCATGACTTGGTCCCGGGGCATTGAACGTGTGACAACAGAGAACCAGCTTGGTATCAGCACACCTCGATACAGGCGACTCTATCTACTTGTGGCATTCAGTGGCATCCAGTAGCTTTGGAGCCACTGATGTCCGCAACGTCGAACCAATGCCAACGATGATCCAGGGTTCCCCAGTGAGGATCATCCTAGGAATTTCGAGGAAGCTCTCTGAACACTGCTGCTTTACGACATGCCATTTAATGACCTCACGCTTGGCCTCCTCATGACCTGCAGTACTGATGCTGGTAGAGCTACTGTGAGTACAACTACCTCATTGGCTAATCTTACGGAGCAGCGCAACTTTCCAGCGGAACTCAAGTGGAAAATAAACTG
The DNA here is from genome assembly GCA_027627325.1 of Phlebia brevispora. NCBI lineage: Eukaryota > Fungi > Basidiomycota > Agaricomycetes > Polyporales > Meruliaceae > Phlebicolorata > Phlebicolorata brevispora. Next base: position 10,363 of record JANHOG010000418.1, read on the forward strand.
CTGGAGACCGAGCTGATTTCTCCAGCGTTCCCCAGAATTCTGGCGGGCTCTCCATTTGTGCACGTTTGCCGTCCGGAGGTTGTGAGCTTGTTCGCTGAAGAAGTACGATGTGCCGCACCCTATGAATCGGAGGGGTCCTCCTCTGGCTGGGGGGGGGGGGCGGCTGCCGCGCGATTTTCGGTCGTCTACCAGAATCCGAAAACCACCACATTATCGCCAGAATTTCAGGCAGATGACCGCTAGCGACTGCAGTCCTCCAGTTTCCCCCAGTCAATTGTGCTGCAGTGTAGCCAACGGCGGAAGCAGGTTAAGATGACGCGGGTATGATTCCGGGAGGAAAGTGCACATGTGCTGCCCAAAAGCGTACGTGATTGAAATTTGCATGAATATAGCATATTGCTCACGCCGACAGCCTGTAGAGAACGCAGAAATGCGATGAAATCTTTTCAGTACAGTACTATCGGTAATGCCTCAGTCTACTGTGGTGAGTCGAAATGCTGGAGACGTCGTAATAGCTGATCAGCGTAGTCAGGTGCCGTGATACATATCTCACATGAAGACTACAACACGTTGATGTCATAGTAGCTCGTCGAATCAGACGGAGAGCCCCCCAAGGGTTACTGTTCGAGGCAGATTTTTTGCCGAAGCTTGTGCTCAAGTTTCCTCGTATAACAATGGCACTTCGTAAGCCTGCTTCTCGAGTCTCGGCAAACTGTCCATTGCAAGGATCATCCTCAGCATCACGAGGTAGACGCGGCACCCATGCCACAATGGCCAAGGTCTGCTGAGCCCGTCGCAGACCTTTGGCATTTTGGGGCCCAGCCGCAAGAGTGGACGAGGTTTCCGTCTCTTCATAGCAGACGCTAACCTGAATCACTGTGCTAAGGTCCCTGTTGATGCAGAACGTCACAAGACTGGCAATGTAATATATGCACGATGTTCAACGTTACTGTAATGCCACGTCCAGGCTCAGCCCGCGTCCACGGGACAGCCAGCCTTCACTGTTTCGATATCCAAGGCTCCTTGTCGACTCTGAACTTAGTTCGGAACGGCTTGCATAACGTCACATGCATACGTGTTTCCGACGCTCCGTTGACTTGAGCTTGACGGTGAACCTTGATGCCGGAAACGGATACCATTGTCCAGTTCCCCGCTATGAGCAACACATCGAGGGCACAGAAAACCGAGAGAGCTCAAACTGGATCTCTTCCATTGATACTCCGGAACACTACAGGTAGAGTCAAGTCGTTATCGTCCGATTCTACGTCCGCTATATCGGCGTCGGGGCTGGCGGCGCTCCTGATATTGAGCATGAGGCGTCCTGAAAGCACGAATGCTATCCTGTAAATGATGCACAGTCAGATTGCTTTCTTTTACCGTTCGAGAGGGAAACATACGCGTTCGTAAACGTTATGAGCACGCCTTTGTAGTCGGGCTACATTCCGGTCGATAGCTATATGAGCTGCGTCACTCAAACGTGTCTGAGACTATGGACGTACAGCGCAGAACTAGACATCGGGCAAATCAGGATTCGTTCATATATTCACTCGACGATTGATACTCACGAGAAGAGTAACAATGTTCACAATGTAGAGCACAACGAGACATCTAGCGTGTGTGTCAATAGAATGTACTTAGTAGTCTCAAGCTCGCTGCTCACCCGAAATATACCGCGCCTATAAGGCAAAGAGAGTCCTATCAACATCTGTTGTGCCTAGTAGTGTACTTGACGTACCGTCTCTCAGCATCAAATAAAAGAGGCTATTGCGGATCGTAAGGTATTTGTACACCGTCATCGTCCTACGCAAAATCAAGATGAAGGCTAATGTGTCGAATGCCAATATACACCCCCAGGACCCAGCGACGACTGCAAGCCATGTGTGATCAGTGAAGATACTTAAGGCTCGTATATACCGATGTTACAACGTACAGTAACCCCTATAAGGACTGTGAGCAACTGTTATCAACGCCTAATAAAAGCGACGCACTCGGTATGCCCCAAGATAATCTTGCAGTTGCCGTCGACAAGTAACTTCGGGTTAATAAGCTCCGGGGAAATAAATTCGCTAAAAGTTGTCAATGCCTGAGAGGCGCAGTTTGATTCAGCTTTACTTTTGCAGTGCTGGATGAAGGTAACTTACGGTACTCCCTACAGATAGGAATGTGATGGAACCTATCAGGAACCATAGAACACGCCTGCTTTGCTCGTACAAGGCATATACGCGCAGAATCAGCAGGGCTACGTAGACCAGAGGTATGAATGCATTTCCTAAAGGGGGCTGAATAACTGTACTTACTGCTTACGATCAAGTTAGATGTGGCAGTGAACATCTCGTGGTAATATTGGAGCCGGTAGCATGTCTACAACGCCGACAAACGTGAGGCTCTCATCTTTAACAATACATATTACATACCTCAGGAGTAGTATGGACGAATGCAGCATATGCGACTGGTACATGGCCTACTATACCAAGAAGGCGACACAAATAGAAGAAAAGGACAGGCCAAGACGCTCGTGAGGAAATGGACCTGCTTTTGCTACTGAAAGTGCGCGACCAGAAGTATTGGATGTCAACAGGGAACGTCAACAACTGATCATAATACACGATGGCTATAACAGAGGACTTCAGCGGCGGAAACTTGAAACCATAGGATCTGACGCACTGATAGAGACGAGAACCCAGATACGGCTCATCTCAAATGCAGAAAGCCTAAAGCACATGTAGATCAGTAAGAGAATCGGCATAAGAAATAAAAGCGGCATACTGGGTAGAAACGTCGACTGTCTCCATTTTATCATCGACAGTGCTGTACGTTTAAGTGAGGCGCGGAGGTGAGCGGCAGGGTAAGGGTAATGAAGTGTATCAGTGGGTGTTTATATTACACCTTGAGTCGACTGGAAGCGGCGATCCTGTGTGGTCTCCGAGCACAAATTATACCGACACTTTTGCAGCCGTGGTGGCAGCACCATCTCACTTCAGCGCCACGCCGGCCAAAGCCCATCCGCAGTGGGCGATACACTTCACATCAAAGTCAGCATAACGCCTCCAACGGGGCTGCGGAAGGTAGAACATACGCGGACAGCGGGGAGCTGCTCGCAGCGGAAGCGTAAATCTATGAGAAGGATGGCACACTGCCAGTACGCGCCGGTGAGCGAACGACCGAAGCTTCGTGCGAAGTCGAAAACGTACTGCTGGAAGAGCGGAGCATAGGTTCCGCAACCATGTGCATAGCATTAGGCCGTTTTGAAATGATATCTGCTGAGAAGGTCTTGCGTCTTCAGGGACCAGCAATCGTAGGCTTCTCACCCGGGAGCGCATGGCCATGATGGCATCGGCAGATTTCGGTGCAACCAACGCTGCAACCCATGTCCATCAGCCTACACAACGGCGACCGGGATGGTAGACCTCTCCGTGTGAAGCCCGCCGCGGCTTTGTGCAGTGCAGCTTGAGAATGTGGCACAGTTAGCGATGCAAATAGCGATCACCGCACGTAGATGCCCCAGCGAAACCGACCGTAGAATCAAGTTTCTCATCTTTATCAAGAGCTGCGAGCATGTGGTGGTGGTTCTGAAAAGACACGGTCGCTGGCGAACGTGAACCCGCGATGATGCCATCATAAATGGGGCGCGATCACGTGAGACGTATCACGGCAGAGCGCGTCACGGTCGCGTCCAGGTTTGTGGTTGAACTTGGTCTTCTCGTTCTCGTGGTCTGAAGAGCAGTCACCTTTATCACTTCTACTCATTATCGATATTTATTGTTTGGTATTTCATCGCTTCACGAGCTGCCATGCCTGGACCACGCAACGCGAGGAAGAAGAGACGAGTCCAAGTCCAAAAGGAAAAGGAGAGGCGACAAAAGACAACCGCGACAACCGCGAGATGCGATATACCGTCGATATTGGACGATATAGAGCTTATTTGCATAGACGACGGAGACTTAGAACCAGAGCTAAACGGAGATCATATCTTGTATCAACCTTTGCGCTCTCGGCCACTCCGTTACTCTTACACTTCGACAACCTCTCCAGCAGCGATGTCCGCACCACACGACACCCTTATACCGGACGACTATACCACATCTGTACAATATAGCACTGTCAATATGCCAGAACCATGTGACAACTCTTTGCAGCCCGCCCGACTATGCCACCCCGACGGCAGTGGCGATCGCTTTCCAGGAGCGGATGTGCTCTTGAAGAGACCCTGTATCGAGGATACGGGCACCGGCTTGCAAGTGCTTGACGTTCTTGAGTTTGTCTTTGACTCGAGGCTCGCGTCTCCGCCGTCGCTTGACGATGCGCTCTGTGCAGAGTTCGCACAAGAAGAAGTGCTTGATATGCTCTGCGTGGTCTTGCCGGAGGAAATTGCAACGGTACGTCTTTTACGGTCAATACCTGGCCCTTCTTTCGTATTTCAATCTGTATACCAAGGTGTACTCACGACTCATGGGGCATCCTCGGTAGATTCTTTGGTACAACAAGAGCAGACAAACAGCACGGATATGTCCTGTTTGCAAAAGGTTGTACCGCGTTGGAGAGGCTCTGCGCCAACCAGGCGAGCACAGTCCCTCCTGGTCGAACTCTGACTTCCCTCGCGCGCCTCAAAAGCCTGCATCGTCCCACGCGAAACGTCGGAAAGAACAGGAAATCAGCGGTATTTGTGCGTATCTGTTCGCGACATACTCTCCATATTGTCTATGCACATGCATACCGCGCCTTCGCGCTCCCAACCAAGACTGATAGTTGCTTGTAGGTTCGACGCTGTGTTTCTTCCTCGCAGCGCATCAGTATCCCACCGCGGTGCGCTCGATGTGGGGCCGCATGGTGGAGGAGCTTGATGACGAGACGAGGGCAGAGCTTGACCTAAACTCCCTCTCGTCGCTCCCTATCATCCAGGATGATAGTGATTCCGATGGCAAGAGCAGCTTGAGTTTGGGTCTGGGTATCCTCTTCAGGATGACTCGATGCAGCGACCTGGACTTGAAGCAGATCTTCTTTTCCGAACAGGATCTGCCGGACGCTGCGGAAAACGCTCCGTAGCAGCCGAACAACAGCTGTGCCATCTGTGTAGAGTTTCAGTAGGCAACGGAATCACGAGAGGCCGAGTGCGGGCAAGAGTAGACCCTAACGCTTTTCTCTGTCTTCAAGGATATTGTATTCATGGCCGGGACTACTTATCTTGGAATATAGGACTCTATGATACCACTGTACAGTCAGTATTTTGGACTGTAATTGCGCTCTTGTGTGAACGCGTCCTGTGCCTTCTACTGTGCAGAATTGACGTTGGATTTCACGGGAGTCCATGGGAGTCCACCGGACGCCGGCGGCTTTGACCTTGCCACTTCCGGGCATGTTGCTGGGCTGGCCAAGGAGCGTAGATGTCTCAAGAACCCTAACCCTAAGTACCGCCTCGATTTGAAGATCCGGTTTTATGTGGTTCGAACCGGTTCGAGGACCGCTACTGCAGATGCGTAAAAGACCCTAACCTCACAGAGATTGACATGGGGTGGGTTGGACGTCACCGACCATGAGCTTAGTCGATCGCATGATGAGTAGAAAGAATCGCATTTTTGTCACAAAAGTTGTATATGCCTAGGAAATGTTCTGTAAAATCTAGCTCGCAGGGCAGAATGTGATAGTGTAATCAGCGTTGAGGGCCGCATTGCAAGTAAAGGTGGCCGTCGCATCATCTGCAGTTACGCTGTCAGCCCCGCTCGAATAGCCCATTTCTCTTTCGTGAACTCACCAAAAGCATAGGCGTACGCGGTCGGACAGGCATCCTCTGCAAATAAATTCCGATCAGACTTCCGTTCAGGCTATACGTGGCGGGAGAGTACGTACTGAAGTATGAATAGTATTGCACACCCGATGACGGACATGTCGCCGGCGTGTCGTATTGGCCCGAGCAGCAGTTAGGGGAGTTACCTGCCGGCATAGTCAGTCGAGAACTCACAACAGAAGGTATCAAAACCTACTAGGGTCCCCAGAGAGATTAGCCTCGCAAGCGCTCTTGCAGCCTACAGGGAAACCTGTGCTGTCGAATGGACCGATGAGTGGCGCCGGGCCTTTGGAAAAAAACAATGTATAGTAAGTACGGCTCGGGCCAGAGCGCAGAAAAACTTACAGTCGGGACCGAGGTCAACGGGGCATTCGGGGACGCCGCAGCCGACATTGTTGTCGATCCGCATGGGGAGATTGTAACCGTCCACAAGGGACACTGTATCAGGGCCACGTATTAATAACGATAGATATTGAGGAATCGTATTTAGTAACGAACCGTCGAAGAAGTCGTCGTTTCCAGCTCCTTCCAAGGTGAACTCAGC